>JABJWA020000082.1:0-49000 GCA_020352615.2 Yoshiicerus persimilis
CATTTCTGTAGATTTAATGGGTCCACTCACACCTACTTTGAAAAAACGTAATACTTTCATTCTAGTAATTATCGATATGTTGTCTAAATGGGTAGAATTATTTCCATTAAGAAATGCTAAAGCACGAACAATTGCTGATACTATTGAGGATAACATATTCTGTCGTTTTGGTTCTGTAAAGAATATCTTATCAGACAATGGTTCACAGTTCATTTCTAAAATAATGAAAACTTTGTGCCAACAATGGCGAGTAAATCAAAAATTTGTTAGCTTGTACCACCCACAGGCAAATAGAGTTGAACGTACACATCAAGAATTAAAAAGAATGATTTCCACTTATGTAGAAAATAGTCATAATACTTGGGATTTACATTTACAAAAATTTGGTTTAGCTTTAAGAACGACCATTAATAAGGGTACAAATGTTACTCCTGCTTTGTTAAATCTTGGTCGTGAAATACCTTTACCAATAGATAGACAATTACAAACTAGTTCGAGTGATGTACCTATAGATTTACCGGATAAGTTAAATGATTTAATTAGTTATGTACGTAATAATATAATTATTGAGCATGAAAAATCTAAAAATATTTGTGATAGTAAGCATAGACATGTAAAGTATGATATTGGTGATAGAGTATTAATTAGAAATTTTGAATTGTCCAAGAAAGATGAAGGAATTACGAAAAAGTTTACTAAAAAATGGTTAGGCCCTTATCGTATTGTAAAGGAAATTACTCCTGTAAGTTACGAAGTTTTACGCATACCAAATGTAAAATCTAGTGGTATTTACCATGTAAGCGATATCAAACCATTTGTTGAAACTACTAAAAACATTGTATACTTACAACCTCAACCTTCACCTGTTCACTATGCTAAAATCAGAAGTCAAAATATTAGTTCTGACCGCCCTAAGCGAAATATTATTAGACCTAATTATAGAGATATTCACCTTGGTAGAAAATCCTAACTGTGTTTGTTCCATTACTGCCTATACCTAAACACCTTTGTATTATATATTCCCATTACTAAATTTAGTTACTTAGGTTAGGTAGTTAATATTTAGAATTATATGTATTCCAATTAACACTTAATCATTATTATTCTTTTCCAAAATTCTAACAGCTGATTCACAACAGTCATGCCAAAGCAACATCTTACTCTTGCCCAAATTAAAAAGATCGCAGCAAGTTTTGGAGTCCAAAAGCAGAGACCTCAGGACGATTATCCATTAGTGTTGGAAGCTGCCAGGAGAAGGAATTTTTGGACCGAATTTCCGTATTCTACATTGCCAAACTCCGAGGAAGTAAGAACATGGCGGGTACCGAATTATTTGGTAACCCATTTGGAGCCGGAGAAGTCCAGGAACCCTTCAATTGACTTAATTTACGTCAATGACATTCCGACAGCTACCAGTATGATCGAACATCTAAAATTACAAACTATCATTGGACTCGACTTTGAACATCACAAGTTAAAATCATATTCTGGACAAGTAGCCTTAATTTCTCTTTCTACTTTAAAATTTGCTTTTCTTTATGATCCTTATCCTCTCCATGCCTTTACTATTTCTCATTTGAAACCTATTTTTGAAGATCCTAAAATTATAAAACTATTATTTGACCCAGCAAATGATGTCAAACTTTTAATGACTACATTTGAAATTTTTCCTATTGGAATCATTTGTTTACAAAAAATTCATTCCCTTTTACATCCCGAGCATAATAATTACCAACCAGCAAGCCTAACCTTTGTATCTAATTATTATTTAACTACAGATGACAAAGACTCGTTAGCCAAACATGCAGACTGGACATTTCGTCTACCTAGAACTCGTCATTTGACATCTGAACTCCAACAATACGCTCGTTACGACTCTCATGACCTTATTCGAATTTTTCAAAACCAATTAATTGAACTTCAAAATTATTCTAAATCTAAAAACCAATCTGATCCTTTATTTTACTTACAAAAAGCTGTTGATTCTATCCAAAATATAATTTTGAAAAAACCCAAAGTTCAATCCTATCCTTCATTTGAAGATATTTCCTTTCGATTCAGAAACCAACTAAACTATCCTAAACAAACCCTTTTTCAAAAGATTTTTAACTGGAGAAATGAAAAAGCTAAATTTTATGATGATACTCCTGATCATGTTTTGACTCCCAAACAAATTATGCTCCTTGTAAAACATAAACCTTCTACTCCTAACGAATTACTGTCTACCTTATCTGAAATTCCTTCCTATGTCAGACGAGACGGTATAAATAACTTGTTAACAATAATTCATCCTAGCTTGGCCTCTAGTTCTACTTCAGCAACTGCAGATGAAGATATTTTGGATATCCATGCTCCTTTAGATGAAGAACTGAATCCTCTCGGAATTCCAGAAAATCCGTCTAAGCTCTACTGTACTTGGTGCTTCGACCATGGCCACCATAAATCTGTTTGTTTGAATCAGAAGAAGCAATTCTACTCTCAATGGAAAGATCGCCATCCTAATTATGTCATCAAAAACAGAAAATACAATCATGAGAAAGCTCGTCGCCAGAAGTCGAAGAAATCAAAGCCTCCTCCCACATTTCCAATTCGTTCATCTAAACCCGATTCACGAAGTCGGAGCCGGAGGATGTTAGACCACGAAAACAGTAAAAGGAAGATCGCTGTAGGCGCACACAGCCGCAATCTGGCCATCCAACCTTCCCCAGCACTCTCCGTCCCATTGGTGAAGGAAAACCAGAAGCCGAACTAACTAACGGACACTTACCGCTCAGTTTGCAAAGGAACATCTCCTCTCTCTCTAAGTTCCATTACGTTTCCATTTAAGTTTCATTTAATATTTTATTTCTTACTTTCATTGTTCAGTCAATT
This sequence comes from Yoshiicerus persimilis, assembly GCA_020352615.2. Classification (NCBI taxonomy): domain Eukaryota; kingdom Metazoa; phylum Arthropoda; class Collembola; order Entomobryomorpha; family Tomoceridae; genus Yoshiicerus; species Yoshiicerus persimilis. The sequence goes on from JABJWA020000082.1 coordinate 2,872, forward strand.
CAATATTATATTCCATTGTGAATCCATTATTGTTTGTATAATCTGAGATTCGTGCATTGACTAATTGTTGTGAATTAAATCCGAACTATCTCTTTCCTAAAACCCCGAAGTAATTATTAGTTATCGTCTTCATCTTGACATAGTTGTGCAAAGGGCATTTGAACCTAGCTAGCCGTATCATACACTCTCACATCCATTTAATAGTGTATTTCTAATTATGAGTAGCATACCATCGTAGGAATATAGGTAGCACCATAATAACCCGTATCTTTGTTTTCATCGTAGTGTTTCTAATGCTCATGCATTTATTTGGTACATGTAGTCTGTTTGTGGGCATTTCGTTCGTGTACTGTACACAGTCTGCCGCCTGTTTGAAATCAATCGGCCCTACGAGACACATTGAAGACAGAGATGAAAGCATTCAAGAACCGATTCTTATTTTCCAAATAATCACGTTACTATGTTACTAAATCAATACCTTAACGATATGATGTCCAATATTTTAGCAGAATGTTTAATTGGCTTAAACACAACTTACATGCTCACTACTTTTAGCGCTTTAAAATTGGGGAGTCATATTCCAATTTCTATGTACATGTTTTTCCCATTGTTGTCAATAATTTGCTTGATCATAGAGAAATCCTATGTTGCCAGCTTAGGAGGAGTGGCCGATTAATCTGGATTATTTTGGCGAAACTGGAAAAGAGAAATCCAAAATAAATACTTTCTACGAAAATTAAGATCTTTGTCAACCGTTTGGATTTACTTTTGGTCCCTGCTTTATAATTCGAAAACAAACTACTGCAGCATTCATGGAAATTGTGTTCGACAACACAATTAACATGATTTTGTCCGTTAGGATTAAACCTTATTGCTATTTCAATTGCCGTATTTTTCCTGTCACATTTTGTTATTCGCACAAATATATCTTTCTACTCATAGTAACGAAGGTAATTTGAGAATATACTTGTAATAAAGTTAAGACAAAAACCAAGGCAAAATAAAGAATTCGTCGACTTCTGAACTTTTTTCCACCAGAAGTTAATTTTTTTCATATATTAAAGTCGAGTTCTAACCCAAACTATATGGACTATCACAGCATTAATTATGCAAGTTAAATTATGAAATTAATTATTAAAGCAAGTAGCATAGCATTAATTTGGAGGCTTTACATGCATTCCAAATAAAATATGTAGTGAATTTGGGTCGGCATGACAAGGCATAGAATTAAATAAATCCTACTTATTTTAACTGGATTCGCATTAATATTTGCGACACACATAACCCATTAACCACGTAAACTAAACTATAGTGTAAAAGATTAAGCCAATGGGAAAGGAAATGACCTTTCGAAACACAAAGGCATTTCTATTAATAAATGTCGTTCGTCTATATCTTATTTACTTAGCATACAAAGAAGAATTGCTTTTATTTAGCAAGCAGAACACAAAACGGAGCACATACTATATATGCCGAAATTATATTGCATTCAACTGTGCAAGTAAGTTGGAAATATATTAACAATTCTTACAGTCAACAAAACACAGCATAAATGAGTACAGAAGAGAAATTTACAACGCATTTACATTATGACAAATATAGGAAATTTGAGTCGAGCATGGAAAAGCAAACAATTAAATTAGTAAATCCTGTTCCCTGTACCCGTTGTGCTCGTTAGAATAAAAAAATACGTTTTCTGAGTAGTCGTCAAAGTTTTATTATTTTGAATGCAAACCCAAGAAAGTTCATGCTAACTTTTAGTCAAATTTTTAAAATAGACCTACACATTGGATTATAGATTATAAGCATTTCCAGTGCCAGCGGATATAAGATTTGCCTACATGCGTACCAATCCATAATGCAAAACATAATCTGAGAATATAAATACGAAAAGATCAGAGGTTAGGGTGACATTAAGAAGTGTAAGTACCTATACACACAGAAAATAGTCATTAAACAAAATAAAGGACTGGATAATTCCGTCCATTCTTTTTTGTTTATATAAATACACACACGTATAATAAAGCCGTTGGTTAACAAAAATTTTTATTTACTGTATCTGCTCCACAACATCAACTATGATCAATAGCCAACATAATCGATTGAGGTAATGTCGGGGCAGTTGAATTTGTGTACTATAAAGTATTTTGCCCAGAATCTTAAGGTGGGTTAGTTTATCTCAAAGTTGAGTATATATTGCGACGGACACAAATTTTTATTAACAAATATTTTTTAACAATTTTATTTTATTAACATAAAGTTTAGATCCTTGTAATTCTGTACTGTTTTTCGCAGCATTTACCAAAAATTTACGTGTAAAATCGCAAAATCTAATTTCCAAGAGTTTGAAAAAGCGTACACTGTTCTTAAAAATAACAAAAAATTCCTGAAAAAATTCTCCATTCAATATCACAGCGCTTTTTTGAGTTTTTAATCTCTAAACATGAAATAAAAATGGAAATGAATTTCTCCGATGTATTTCTCCTACTCCGAATAATGTCAAATTTTGGCCTTAAGAATGCTTTTTCTTTAAATCGGGCTTTCATACTCGATTGAGAAATATAAGTAGAATTTAAAAATGGAAGCCTTATTACTGTTATTACTACACGTTACGCCGTTCTTCAGGAGTTAGAAATTTCCGAATCGTCAACCCCTCCTTAACTTAATACGTAGCCAATAAAACCTTGTGCTCTTTGCAATGAAAAGGTATAAATGTAAATACCACTTCACATACTAACAAGTTATATAGTTTGAAATGCCATAGGTACTTTAGAGGAAAGGGTTTGTGTGTGCCTGTCTCTAAAGAAGGTTCCCAAAACAGTGGCAGATATGTGTATTAACAATCAAACTTAATTATCATTAATTTCTAAGCCCGGGTTGGCTCGGGCTCTTGTGTCTTCGGAATATGGTCAATTCAATGACGAGGAATCCGAAAATGTCCACTTGGTTGCAGAGAAACAAAAAGGAAATCGTCAAATCGTCACTTTAAATATGGGCATAGGGATTTGCATACTTAAGGTCGTGGATAAAACTGGATAAAACTGGTTTCTTTACTTTATTTTATGGCATTTTATTTGAGTATAGCTGTTACTTTGTGCACTTCGACTTCTGTGACTAAAGGATTGTTTTCACAGGATTATTACAGAAAGGAATATATTATATTAAATGTCATGTATTCCATATTTATCTAGCCTAGCCTACAGTAGAAATGTTTTTACTTAATAGGAAAACAAAACCTAATTTACTGAGCCACTGTTATCTATAATTAGTTGGCTTTCGGAGAAATTGTTGGCTGCTAGCTTATAGGAGAAGTCTCCGCCCAATCAATAACTAACAAAGCTCTAGTGGACACTGGACACTGATATTAAATTAGAAAATGTCTAGTAAGTTAAGTAAACAAACAATAATTCGAGAAAGTAATTTAGTACCTGTTTACCATAAAGCATCGCATTTATTTATTTGTACCTGTATGTATATTGTATATACTGGTAAATGTAGGAACCCCGGCCCAACGTCTGAAAAGCAATTTAGAGAGCCTTTAACGACGATTTTCTCAGTGGATTATTACTACCAAATCATTGTCGTCGTCAGTCAACCCAACACAGTCTGTCGAGTGCAGCGGCTTTTTTCCTTTTATCTTGTATTCGTCAATTCGTTAATAAAACCTGCATTTGAAATGAAAATAAAAAGAATATTGCATTCTAAAAGAAGAAGAAGGGCTGAAGTAAATTCTTCTCAGGATTATCTCGAAATTTACTGGAAAGAGTTTGCTCGATTCTTAAAAATAGTCGGTTTTTTCAAAGCCACACTATATTCTTGGGATGAAAAGAAGCATTGCTTAAGAATCACCAATTCCAATTTTCGATACTTCCCTTGGATGTTATTCATCTGGTGTTTCTTTCTAGGATTTCTCTACATGTCAATCCGTTTGCTGATTGAACTGTATTATCCAGATCCCACATTTCAAGCGTACAAAATAGTCATTTTTATCCAGGTTTACATTCTGTCTATCGTAGTAGTTTTACTCGATATCCTGTATATCATCAGAGGAAAGGAAATCATAATCTGGACAAATGCTTTCGTCCAATTCATCATTCAATTCTCAGGTACATTTTAGTCAATTACTTAACTCATTAAATTAATTTTCCATAATTAAAAGCTAAATTTGTACTGGTAAACTTATCTTTTAGCTTGTAAGCTATGTAATTGTAATTGTAATTATAATTTATTATTATTTTTTAATTGTAATTACTTTCTTCGTGTTTTGATAATAAAATTTTAATTTGTTTTAATTTTAGAGAGTAAATTTCAGAGTAAAGCTGAAAAAGAAGCGGAAACACGCAGAGCAATATTAATTTCAAAAGTAGTGCCATTAGGATACGTCCTAGGCTTTACTATCATCTTTTCCGTTTCTATGCAATCTGCAAGCGGAGTAGATTGGAATCCAATGCACAGATTTCTAAGAGAAGTGTTGCCTGGGGAAGTTCACACTCTCTTTCTTACCCGCGTCTTTGCTATCATCACAACTTTTCTGCTGGTCATCCATATGTCTGCTACTTTAGGTCTGTTTGTGGGCCCTCTGTTCCTGTACTGCACACAGTCAGCCTCCTGTTTGACATCAATCGGCCCTGCGAGGCACATTGAAGACAGAGATGAAAGCATTCAAGAACGGATTCGTTTTTTCCAAATTATGAAGTTGCTAAATCAAAACTTCGATGATGTGACATCAAATACCTTAGGAATAGCTTTAATTGGCGTAAACACATTTCATATGCTCACTACTTTTAGTGCTATAAAATTGGCGAGATGGGTTCCAATTTCTATGTACTTAAATTTCCCTTTGGCGTCCATTAATTGTTTGCTCCTGGAGAAATACTTCGTTGCAAGCTTGGGAGGAGTGGCCGATCAATCTAAACTATTTTGCAAAAAGTGGAAAAGAGAAATTCAGAATCAATGCTATTTGCGAAAATTAAGAGCTTGTCAGCCGTTTGGACTTACATTTGGTCCCTGCTTTCTAATTCAAAGAAAAACTACTGTATCATTCATGCAAATTGTGTTTGATAACACAATTAATATGATTTTGTCCATTAAGATTAAAATCTGATTATTATTTTTATTGTCCTTAGTACGTATGGCTCACATTTTCTTATATTTTCTGCTAGTTCGATGGAAATTCTTTGGGAAAATCCTGGGCCCTGTTAGAATAATATAGCAAATGTAAATTATATACCGAACATGCATTTGCGGCATTCATTGCCCAAACCCAACGGTTTGCACGTTATGCTAACGTTAATCTTACAGCAGAGTCAGGCTTTTATACTAATACTTCATCTAATATTTATTCACTCACAGCCGCACAATTTAAGTTAAGCAATTTTTGGTCCATCAACTGGAAATAAAAATTCGGTTTCTAATTGATGAATGACAATACAGGACCATCTTCATTTTTGTGGCTATTTTCTGCAAACCCTTTCAGCCGCACCCTGAAATATTAATTACTGTATATAGTATTAGAATACTTAGTAAACATTTTAAGCAAATTTCGCAATACGATACCTATATCTATGTATATACTCATAATTTAAATGTGTAAATACGATTAAATTACGACAAAATATTAAGATACAATAAAAGATTTATCAGCTTTCTAAAACTATGTTTCCTATAAAATGTAAAACTAGAAGTTAATCATTGTGGATATGTTAAAGTTTTTATCCTCAAATACACCAAATGTATAACCTAAAGACAAGATCAATACAATTGTTTATTAACGTTAGGGCTGGTCCCAATACGGAAATCGATTGAGGCAACTTCTTAAGCATGACCATCGCATTTCTGCGCATCGTATTTTTTATGTATTAAGACCTTTACCTAAATACTAATAAAGCACATTGTTAAACTAAATCCATTTGGCCTTTCTGGTAAACGTCGTACGTCCTTTCTTTATTTACTTAGAATACATAGAAAAATTGTTTTTATTTAGTAAAGAGAATCCAACCCCCAGCACATACTACAAGTCCAGAAAATACATTGCAATGCAAACAAATAAACCAAGTCAGTTGGAAATATTCTAGGAATGTCCACGTCAGCAAAACACAGCATAAATGAATACAGAAGAGAAATAGTGAAGCACTAACATTACGACAAATATAGGGAATTTGAGTAGAGCATTGCTACTATCACATGCATAATTTCACTATAGCTCTAAGTAAATGCCCTGTAACTAGTATGCAAGCTTGTTTCACATATTATTGTAAAATGCAACTCATTCTAGTTTTAAATCTATAAGTAATATTCAAACCGTATACAACAACAATAATAATAGTACATTCAGAAAATAGTTATGAAACAAAATAATGGACTGGATAATTATGTTTATTCGTTTTTGTTTATACAAATACATATTTATTTAAACATATAATAATCGGTTGAGATAATGTCGCGGCTATTGAATTTGTGTATTTCAAAGTATTTTGCCCAGAATCTTAAGGTGGGTAGTTAACCTCAAAGTAGAGTATATATTGTGCGACAGACAACTGTAACACTGATGGAAATTGTGTTCGACAGCACAATCAATCTGGTTTTGTCTCTTAAGATTAAAACCAGATTGTAATTACACTAGCCGTAATGATGTTCTTCTCACATTTTGTTATTGGCACCAATATATGTTTAAACGCATAATAATAAACCTAATTTGAAAGTAAATTACAATAAAGTACAAAATATTAAGATTCAATGAAAGATTCGTCAGCTTTTTGAAAGTATGTTTCCCATTAAAAGCTTATTAGTGTGTATACCTATACTCTATACACTAAATTTGAGGTTCATTAAGTTTGCATATTGCGGTTAGTATTGACTATTGATTTACTACTGCATTCCCCAAAGCCAAAGATCAATGGTTTACTAACTTCAGGGCTGGACAAAAAGCGAAGATCAATTGAGGCAACTTCTAAATGATGGCCTTTGTGATTCTGCGCATTGCATTTTTGAACACTAAAAGACACAACTTCTAACTTAAAACATTGAGATTCAAATCTATTTGGGTTTTCTATTAAATTTTTTCGGGTCATCATTATTTGCTTAGGGTACTTTAAAGCAAATGTTTTGATATTTAAGGAGAGCATGGAACTTGGCAAGTCAGTTGATAGTTTCCTAGCAATACCCATAAGTCAGCAAAGCAGAACAGAAATAAGATAAGGAAAATAGCAAAGCATTAAGGCAATAACCTTATTCCAAATATATCGATTTTGGGTCAGCATGACAAAGCAAACAATTAAATAAATCCTGTGGCTGGACTACTTATATGTTAACTGGACTCGCTATATTTGGGGCACAGATAATCCATATTTCATATTAGCTAGTGTAATCCATTGAGCCAATGTAAGAGGAATGACCGTTGAATTTATACATTACAAAGAATTGGGAATTAAATCGAAACACAAAGGCATTTGGCATTTCTATTAGTAAATGTCATCCGTCGTCCGTCCATTGCTTTTTAACTTTGCATACGAAGAAGATTTGCTATTGTTTAGCAAGCGGAACACAAAGAGGAGCACACATTACATATGCACAAAATATAATGTATGTTACTGGGCAAGTCAGTTGGAAGTATCCTGGCCAAGGTAGGTAGATTTAAATCGTCATGGTTACAGCGTTGTAGACAGGTAATGTCAACGTCAAAATAACACGTTAACTGCAACCACTAATGGGGATTAATACATCTGTTTCAAATAGCCATTGAGTATTCGAAGTCTTCATTTAGTCCTTTAAATGTACATGGAGTAACCAGGATACAATCCCCTATCAGTGGCTGCAGTTAAGTTGTTATTCTGAGCACTACATTACCTGTTAACTACGCTGTAACCATGACGATTTAAATCTACCTACCTTGATCCTGGCAATATCCAAAAGTCAACAAACCAGTACAGAAATAAGCTATGCAGAAAATAGCAAAGCATTGGTAGCCTTCCATATTTATCTAACCCGCAAAATAATGTTTTTACTTAATGGCAAAAAATCTAATTTACTGAGCCAATGTTATCTATTTATTTGGCTTTCCGAGAAATTGTTTCCTGATTGCTTATAATAATAATAATAATAAAGTCAACGCCCAATCAATAACTAACATAGCTCTAGTATTCCATTCCACTCAAAGATTTAATGTTCTTAAAAGTATTTTCTATACGCCATGAAAAGGGTTTCGGCGGATGCCAATGAATTTTGATAAAATAAACCCAGTATAAATCTACATTTCATACAACTATGTCCAATTTTGTTTAATTACATCCATTTCATCATGTTTAGAATGGAATGCGTGCTCTAAGAAATGTAACAACTATTACTATTAATTCCAACACCATTGTAATTAAAAGGTATTAAAAGGTAAATAGGGTTTTAAATAATTCGTTACATAGACATTCATGGAACTTGCTTAGAAAATATTCAAGGAAATTGGTGTTTACAGCTGCCAAATTTTGAATCTGTTATCGAGTTTCCTTTTCATTCTCAGAAAGACGCAAAGCGGGTAAAATAGGTTTTATTCACACAGAATTCTGACTTTTCAAACACTGACACTGATATTAAATTAGAAACCGTCTAGTAAGTTATAAGCAAACAAACAATAATTCGAGAAAGCAATTTAGTACATTACTTCTGGCTGTTTACCATGTAGGGTTGCATTTATATATTATATGTACCTAATAGAGAAGGGTGAACAGGAACCAGGTGTGGAACCGGACCGGTTTTGGTTCCTGAAATTTCGTGTGGCACTGGTTCCGGTTCGGTTCTGGTTCCACGGTTTCGGTTCCTGAAATTTCTTCAGATGCTCCTCGTAGTAGCCAGTAATTTATAAGATTAGGCACTTCAGTAGGACAGTAATATGCAATTAATTTATTAATGCTCAAAACCGAATTACCCATTTCGCAGTGTACTTAAATCTATAATCTATTCTGAGTTGGAAAGTTTAAATCTGCAATCAGCGTCTAATAAACTGCAGTTTTTACAGTAACACAATTTGGATTTAGCATACTAATGGCTCCGGTTTTCATATAGCTGGTTCTGGTTCTGTTCCGGTTCCTAAAATTTGAATTACTTTTGGTTCTGGTTCGGTTTTGGTTCCAGAATATCTGGTTCTGGTTCGATTCCGGTTCCTAAAATTTTCTGAGATGCCCTCCTCTAGTACCTATATGTATATTGTGTGTACCTATGTGTATATTGCTATATCTAGGAGCCACGGCCCAACGTATTCTGAAAAGCAATTTATAGATAGACGGCAACTTTCTGTGGATGATAGCTAAAAATTATTGCCGTCATCAGTCAACCCAACCCAGTCGGTCGAAGACAATTGCTTCTTTCCTTGTATCTTGTATTCGTGGATTCGGTAATAAACTCTGCATTGGAAATGAATTTAAGAACAATATTGCATTTTAGAAGACGAGGAACGTTTGAAGTAAATTCTTCTCAGGATTATCTCGAATTTTATTGGAAAGCATTTGCTAGGTTTTTTAAAATATGCGGTTACCTCAAAGCTACACCATTAGATTTCGATGAGAAGAAACCTTGCTTATAAATCACCAATTCCAAAGTGCAATACTGCACTTGGATAGCAATCGTTTTCATGTTCTTCATACCATTTCTCTACGGTTCAATCCGTTTACTGATTGAACTGTATTACCCAGATCCCACATTTCAAGCGTACAAAATTGTCATTTTTATCAATGTTTACATTGGGATTACCGTAATAATGTTACTCGATATCGTGTTTATCATCAGAGGAAAGAAAATCATAGTCTGGACAAATGTTTTCTTCCGTTTCATTATTAAATTCTCAGGTACACATTACTCAATTAATTAACTCCTTTTGACGATAGTCGGTTTGGCATTGGAGTGAGAAGGGCGTGCGTAACCGTTGTCTGTGAATGGTAATTGATAGCACAATTAATATGGTCTTGTCCATTCAGATTAAAACCTCATTGTAATTACAATAGCCGTAATGATGTTCTTCTCACATTTTGTTATTCGCACTAATATATCTTTATACTCATAATAAACCTAATTTGAAAGTAAATTACAATAAAGCTAAGACAAAATATTAGGATTAAATAAAAAATTCGTCAGCTTTTTGAAAGTATGTTTTCCATTAAAAGCTTACTTCTGTGTATACATGAGTTTGATTAAGTTTGCATGTTGCGGTTAGTATTGACTATTGATTTACTAATGCATTCCCCTATAGCCGAGGTCAACCGTTTACTAGCTTCAGGGCTGGACCCAAAGCGAAAATAAATCGATTGTGTCAACTTCTTAAAGATGGCCTTTGTATTTCTGCGCATTGTATTTTTGTACACTAAAAGACACAACTTCTAACTTAAAACATTGAGATTCAAATCTATTTGGGCTTTCTATTAAATGTTTTCGGGTCATCATTATTTGCTTAGGGTACTTTAAAGCAAATGTTTTGATATTTAAGGAGAGCATGGAACTTGGCAAGTCAGTTGATAGTTTCCTAGCAATACCCATAAGTCAGCAAAGCAGAACAGAAATAAGATAAGGAAAATAGCAAAGCATTAAGGCATTAACCCTATTCCAAATATATCGAATTTGGGTCAGCATGACAAAGCAAAGAATTAAATAAATCCTGGGCCTGAACTACTTATATGTTAACTGGATTCGCTATATTTGGGGCACACCTAATCCATGTTTCATATTAGCTAGTGTAATCCATTGAGCCAATGTAAGGGGAATGACCGTTGAATTTATGCATTACAAAGAATTGGGAATTAAACCGGAACACAAAGGCATTTGGCATTTCTATTAGTAAATGTCGTCCGTTTATTCGTCTTTTACTTTGCATACGAAGAAAGTTTGCTTTTATTTAGCAAGCGGAACACAAAAAGTAGCACACACTATATATGCACAAAATATAATGTATGTAACTGGGCAAGTCAGTTGGAAATATTCTAGCAATATCCAAAAGTAAACAAACCAGAACAAAAATAAGCTAGGCAGAAAAAAAACAAAGCATTGGTAGCCTTATTACAAATATCATTTGAGTATAGGATGGCAAAGCAAACAATTAATAAGAAGAATAAGAACCAAAACAAAGAAGGATCCATGGCCAAAATAATCGATTGAGCTAATGTCAAAGCCGTTGAGTTTGTGCATTAATAGATATTTTGTCCAGGCTCTTTACTTCGTAGCCAACAAAACAATTCTCTTTGCAATGTAAATGTAAATTTATACATAGTACTTCGGCTTTAGGAACGTTATAGAAGGTTTATTACAGAAAGGAATACTATGTATTCCATATTTATCTAGCCTATAGAAATATGTTTTTACTTAATAGCAAAAAATCTAATTTACTCAGCCAATGTTATCTATAATTATTTGGCTTTCGGAGAAATTGTTTCTTTCTAGCTTATATTGGAAGTCGCCGCCCAATCAATAACTAACATAGCTCTAGTTTTCCATTCCACTAAAAGACTTACTTTTCTTAAAAGTATTTTCCATATGCCATGAAAAGGGTTTCGGCGGATGTTAAGAAGTTGGATATAATAAACCTAGTAGAAATCTACATTTCATACAATTGTGTCCAATTTTGTATAATTACATTCATTTCATCATGTTTTGGATGAAATGCTTGCTCTAAGATATATAACAACAATTGATATTAATTCCAACAACATTGTAATTAAAAGGTATTAAAAGGTAAAGGGTTATAAGTAATTCGTTTCATGGACATTCATGGAACTTGCTTAGAAAATTTTCAAGGAAATTGCTGTTTACAGACGCCACATTTTGAATCTGTTATCGAATTTCCTTTTCCTCAATCTCAGAAAGGCGCAAAAAGCATAGCGGGTAAAATAGGTTTTATTCACACCGAATTCTGACATTTCAAACACTGACACTGATATTAAATTAGAAACCGTCTAGTAAGTTAAGCAAACAAACAATAATTCGAGAAAGCAATTTAGTACATTAATCTGGCTGTTTACCATGTAGGGTTGCATTTATATATTATATGTACCTATAAGAGAAGGGCGAACCGGAACCGGAACCAGGTGTGGAACCGCACCGGTTTTGGTTCCTGAAATTTTGTGTTGCACTGGTTCCGGTTTAGTTCTGGTTTCGGTTCGGTTCTGGTTCCACGGTTTCTGGTTTCGATTCGGTTCCGGTTCCTGAAATTTCCTCAGATGCTACTCGTAGTAGCCAGTAATTTATAAGATCATGCACTTTAGTTCGACAGTATTATGCAATTAATTTATTACTGCACAAAACCGAATTACCCATTTCGTAGTGTACTTAAATCTATAATCTATTCTGACTTGGAAAGTTTAAACCTGCAATCAGCGTCTAATGAACTGCAGTTTTTAAGGTAACACAATTTGGATTTAGCATACTAATGGCTCCGGTTTTTATATAGCTGGTTCTGGCTTGGTTCCCGTTCCTAAAATTTGAATTTATTTTGGTTCTGGTTCGGTTTTGGTTCCAGAATATCTGGTTTTGGTTCGGTTCCGGTTCCTAAAATTTTCTGAGATGCCCTCCTCTAGTACCTAGTGCCTACAATATACCTACCTCTAGTATGTATATTGTATGTACCTATGTGTATATTGCTATATCTAGGAGCCTCCGCCCAACGTTTTCTGAAAAGCAATTTATAGATAGACGGCAACTTTCTCAGTGGATGGTAACTACAAAATTATTGCCGTCATCAGTCAACCCAACCCAGTCTCGAAGGCAATTGCTTCTTTCCTTGTATCTTGTATTCGTGGATTCGGTAATAAACTCTGCATTGGAAATGAATTTAAAAATTATATTGCATTTTAGAAGACGAAGAACGCCTGAAGTAAATTCTTCTCAGGATTATCTCCCTATTTATTGGAAAGAAGTGGCTCGATTTTTTAAAATATGCGGGTATCTCAAAGCTACACCATTTGATTGGGATGAAAAGAAGCCTGGCTTAAAAATCACCAATTCCAAAGTGCAATACCGCACTTGGATATTATTCGTATTGTTGTTCTTTATATTATTTCTCTACCATTCAATCCGCTTGCTTATTGAACTGTATTGCCCAGATCCCACATTTCAAGCGTACAAAATTGTCATTTTTATCAATGTTTACATTGGGATTACCGTAATAATGTTACTCGATATCCTGTTAATCATCAGAGGAAAGAAAATCATAATCTGGGCAAATGTTTTCTTCCGTTTCATCATTGAATTCTCAGGTACACATTACTCAATTAAATTACTAATACTAACAAAAATATTTACCAAATACGCAGTACAAAATTTTACTTATTTTCTATCCTTACTTGCGTATCCTTGATACAAATTTATACTTCTAAACTTAAGTTTAAGAATAACTTCGAAGCTTTGTAATTGTAATTACTAATTTCGTGTTTTGATTTGAAATCACTTTTCATTTGTTTTCCTTTTTAGCCAGTAAATTTCAGAGTAAATTTGAAAAAGAAGCGGAAACACGCAGAGCAATACTAATTTCAAAAGGAGCGCCATTAATATACGTGACAGCATTTCTTATCAACGTTTCAGTTTCCGTGCAATGTGCATACGGAGAAGATTGGAATCCAATGCAACGATTTTTAAGAGACGTGTTCCCTGCGGAAGTTCACACTCTTTTTCTCACCCGCTTTTTTGTTTTCATCGTAATGTTTCTAATGCCTATGCATTTGTTTGGGACATGTACTCTGTTTGTGGGCATTTCGTTTCTGTACTGCACACAGTCTGCCTCATGTTTGAAATCAATCGGCCCTACGAGACACATTGAAGACAGAGATGAAAGTATTAAAGAACCGATTCGTATTTTCCAAATAATCACGTTACTAAATCAATACCTTAACGATATGATGTCGAATATTTTAGCAGTATGTTTAATTGGCTTAAACACATTTCACATGCTCACTACTTTTAGCGCTATAAAATTGGGTAGTCATATTCCAATTTTAATGTACTTGAGTTTCCCATTGTTGTCAATTATTTGCTTGCTCATGGAGAAATACATTGTTGCAAGCTTAGGGGAAGTGGCCGATCAATCTAAAATATTTTGCGAAAACTGGAAAAGAGAAATCCAGAACAAATACTGTATACGAAAATTAAGAGCTTGCAAATCATTTGGACTTACATTTGGTAACTGCTTTTTACATCAAAAGCAGTCGACTGTAACATTCATGAAAATTGTGTTCGACAACACAATAAATATGGTTTTGTCTGTTAAGATTAAAACCTGATTGTAATTACAATAGCCGTAATGGTGTTCTTCTCACATTTTGTTATTCGCACTAATATATCTTTATACGCATAATAATAAACGTAATTTAGGAGTAAAAATTATGATAAAGTTAAGAAAAAATATTAAGATTAAATAAAAGATTCGCACTATTGATTTACTACTGCATTCCCCTAAACCCAAGATCAATGGCTCACTAACTTCAGGGCTGGACCAAAAGCAAAAATCCATTGAGGCAACTTCTCAAGGATGGGCAGAATTTCTGCGCATTGTATTTTTTGCAGACTGAGAGACATTACTTATAACATTCCTTATTGAGAAACATAACCATTTGGCCTTTTTCTTAAATGTCTTCCATTTCTTATTTTCTTAGCGCATACAAAAGAAATGCTTTGAATTTTTAAGCATACCGCAGTCAGAGCACATACTCCCTATGCACAAAATTAGAGCGTAGAATTGAGCAAGTCAGTTGAAAGTATCCTACCAATGTCTAAAAGACAACCAAACAGAAGAGAAATAAGCTAAGAAGAAGAGTAGCAAAGCCTTTATTTGGAGGCTTTTAACTTATTCCAATTATGGCTATTTTGGGCCAGCATGGCAAAGGTACCAATTTAATAAATCCAGTGGCTGGACTACTGATGTTAGCTGGATTCGAATTATTTAGGCCACGCATGCATAATCCATATTTCACATTAGCTAGTTTAGTCGACTGAGCCAATGTGAGAGGATTGGGCGTTGAATTTATGCATTACAAAGAATTGGAAATAAAATCGTAACATAATAACACACTGTAAACAAAGCAATATTATGCCATTCCAATTAACGGCAAAAGACTTGTATATTGTGACTACATAAAAAATACGTAAGATTACTAATTTAGTTGTTCTCCTGGAATTGCTACTAGCGTAATAAATAATTAGTTATTTAGTAAATAAAAACAAGTTATATTGGCACAACCGGGATTCGATCCTTATCCGGTCGGCATTTTACATAATGGTGTACTAGGATTACTTACTGGTCTTAGCTCTAAACTCTATACTTCCTCTCCCTGCCCTGCTTGGTTTTTCCATAATCACATAATCTGTGAGTATAATTATAGTAAAGAGTTTAAGATGAAATCTCAGCTTTTCCATTCAGAAAATAGTTATTAAGCAAAACAAATGATTTGAAAATTATGTCCGGTGCTCCATTCTTTTTTGTTATTATGAATACATATTATAAAGCTGTATGTTAACAAGGAATTGTAACCAATTATTGATCTCTGTATTGAGAAAAAGCTAACAACGATCAATAGACAATATAAAATATTAAGGTAATGTCATGGCCGTTAAATCTGTGTATTATACAGAATTTGACTTGACTCTTAGCTTACAACATAGCCAACAGCAATATTTGGCCTTTGTAATGAAAAAGTATAAATGTAAATAGCATTTCGATTAAAGGAGTTATTATTGCAGGATTATTACAGAAAGGAATATATTATATTAAATGTCATGTATTCCACATTTAGTCTACTACAGGACATTATGATTTTATTTAATACTAGCAAAGTCCTTGCAGCAGAGAACCTAATTTACTTAACCAATGCTATTATTACTTTCTTTTCAGTGAAGGTCCTTGCCGCTTTATATATTAGAAGGAGCGGACGACCAATGTAAACCGCTAAAGCCAAGATCTATAAATTTTTTTTAACGTCAGGGCTGTGCCCAAAGCGGAAATCGATTGAGCCAACTTCTTAAACATGGCAATTGTATTTCTGCGCATTAAGCATTTTGTATGTTAAGAAACTCAGCTTCTAACTTAGCACAGGCAAACCCATTTGGCCTTTCTCTTAAAGACCTTCCCTCTATTCCTTATTTACTTGGCATGCATCGGATACACAGACTTGCTTTCTTGAGTGAGCAAAATAAAACACGGAGCAGATACAGAAAATAGTAATATAATGCCTTCAACTGGGCAAGTAAGTTGGAAATATCCTAGCAATGTCCAAAGGCCAATAAAACACAACATAAATAAGTACAGACGAAAAACAGTAAAGCATTAACATTATTACAAATATTGAAAATTTGAGTCGAGCATGATTTGCACGACAAAGTAAACAATTAAATATGCAAATCCGGTCGCTTGTGCTATTTCCAATGATAAAGTTCATACGTAAATAGCATTTTATGTAAGGGATCTTATTGTAGGATTATTACAGAAAGGAATGTATGTATGGTATACGGAATTTATACTATAGCAAATGTACTCCATCCCATATGTATCTAGCCTACAGAATAAATGTTTTTACTTAATAACAAAAATCTAATTTACTGAGCCAATGTTATCTATAATTATTTGGTTTTCAGGGAAATTATTTGCTGCTAGCTTATAATAAAAGTCGACGTCTACTCAATAAATAACATAGCGCTAGTATTCCATTCCACTCAAAGATTTAATGTTCTTAAAAGTATTTTCTATATGCCATGAAAAGGGTTTCGGCGGATGTCAATAAAAATGGATATAATAAACCAAGTAGAAATCTACATTTCATACAATTGTGTCCAATTTGTTATAATTACATCCATTTCATCATGTTTTGGATGAAATGCATGCTCTAAGAAATATAACAACTATTACTATTAATTCCAAAAACATTTTAAGTAAAAGGTATAGATTAAAAGGATTAATTAAAAGGATTAATAGGCATAAAATGCATACATAGTGTTTTAAATAATTCCTTGCATTATTCGTAATTTAAGTAATTCGTTGCATGGGCATTCATGAAATTTGTTTAGAAAATTTTCAAGGAAATTGGTGTTTAGAGCTGTTAAATTTTGAATCTGTTCTCGAATTTCTTTTCCTCATTCTCAGAAGAACGCAAAGAAGCAAAGCGGATAAAATACGTTTTATTCACATAGAATTCTGACTTTTCAAACACTGACATTGATATTAAATGAGAAACTGTCTAGTAAGTTAGGCAAACAAACAATAATTCGAGAAAGTAATTTAGTACTTCTGACTGTTTACCATGAAGCATCGCATTTTTATCTACCTACATGTATATTGTATATGCCTATGCAGTGCATATTGGTATATCTAGGAGCCCCAGCCCCACGTTTTCTGAAACGCAATTTAGAGAGCTTTTAGCGACGAATTTCTCAGTGGATTATAACTACCAAATTATTGTCTTCGTCAGTCAACACAACATAGTCTGTCGAAGGCAGCTGCTTCGTTCCTTGTATCTTGCATTCGTGGGTTCGGTAATAAAACCTGCATTGGAAATGAAATTAAAAACGATACTGCATTCTAGAACACGAAGAACGCCTGAAGTAAATTCTTCTCAGGATTATGTTGAAATTTATTTGAAAGAATTTGCTCGATTCTTTAAAATATGCGGTTACCTAAAAGGTACACCATTTGATTGGGATGAAAAGAAGCCTTGCTTAACAAGCACCAATTCCAAAGTGCAATACTGCACTTGGATAGTATTCGTCTTGTTGTTCTGCATTTCATTTCTGTACGGTTCAATCCGCTTGCTGATTGAACTGTATTATCCAGATCCCACATTTCAAGCGTACAAAATTGTCATTTTTATCATGGTTTACATTGGGATTACCGGAATAATGTTACTCGATATCCTGTTAATCATCAGAGGAAAGAAAATCGTAATCTGGGCAAACGTTTTCCTCCGTTTCATCATTGAATTCTCAGGTACACATTACTCAATTACTTAACTCATACATTAATTAACTCCTTTTGACAAAATTTCCATAATTACTACGCAAGTTTACACTTCTAAACTTAAGTTTATAAATAACTTCGAGGCTACGAAATTGTAATTACTAATTTCGTGTTTTGATTTAAAAGCACTTTGTATTTGTTTTCATTTTTAGCCAGTAAATTTCAGAGCAAAGTTGGAAAAGAAATGGAAACACGCAGGGCAATATTAATTTCAAAACTAACGTCAGCAATTTATGTGATAAAATTTCTTGCCACCGTTTCATTTTCCGTGCAATGTGCATATGGAGAAGATTGGAATCCAGCGCAACGATTTTTAAGAGACGTGTTCCCTGAGGAAGTTCACACTCTTTTTCTCACCCTGTTAGACCACGAAAACAGTAAAAGGAAGATCGCTGTAGGCGCACACAGCCGCAATCTGGCCATCCAACCTTCCCCAGCACTCTCCGTCCCATTGGTGAAGGAAAACCAGAAACCGAACTAACTAACGGACACTTACCGCTCAGCTTGCAAAGGAACATCTCCTCTCTCTCTAAGTTCCATTACGTTTCCATTTAAGTTTCATTTAATATTTTATTTCTTACTTTCATTGTTCAGTCAATTCAATATTATATTCCATTGTGAATCCATTATTGTTTGTATAATCTGAGATTCGTGCATTGACTAATTGTTGTGAATTAAATCCGAACTATCTCTTTCCTAAAACCCCGAAGTAATTATTAGTTATCGTCTTCATCTTGACATAGTTGTGCAAAGGGCATTTGAACCTAGCTAGCCGTATCATACACTCTCACATCCATTTAATAGTGTATTTCTAATTATGAGTAGCATACCATCGTAGGAATATAGGTAGCACCATAATAAAGTGTCACCCAACGTGGTCTTTTGAAAAAATCAGCTAGGTCAACGGAAGAAGATTGAAGATCGATTATCAAGATTCTAAATTCTACTCTTTCGTCTACTGTATGGTAACATACGTATCGTTGCAATTTCAAACCTAAAATTTTATTTCTATTATGCAACTTATTACTATTGCTGAAATATTTAATCCTACTTTCATTCAAACTGGTTTTATTAAAATTTTGGCTCCACAATTACCTCAAACTTATACTGAATTTAAAATCTGTCAAGGAGTACAATTATTATTTAATCGTAGACTTTTTCTTGAAAATCCAACTGATTTGTCTACTTGTTTGACCTATTGTGCATTAAATTCATACAAATTTTATTCACTGTCTGCCACAGAATATCTAAATCTGTGTCAAAACGAAACTGAAAATTTCTTATTATAAAATTCTAAACATTCAATTTTTTACATTTTAGAAAAATCCTGTCCTATATTTTCTTAATTCGGCTCTAAAAGCCGGCCGCCATCTTCTCCATGCCGTCTTCAATTTTGAGAACAACCAACCTTCAAGTATCCTTCAACTTTCAGCAAAACTTAATCTACATTGTCTCCAGTACTCGAATTGTATTTCATGGTACGTCTAGACTTACAGTAACATCCATTTCTTTCCTACGAATTATAATTTACATGGATGATATTTTACTAATCCCTACCTATACAGTACATTCCTTCTATTGAAACTCTGTCCTTTTGACTTTCAATACAATATACGAATAGGAAACTTAGTACCTACATTTTTACGACTTACAGTCGCAGATGAATATTTAATTTCTTATCCTATACTTTTTGATAATCATTCTAATTATCTAGTAGTTTATGGATAGGAATAAGATTGCGGAAAAGCGAAACGAGATTAGAGAGAGACTGGACAGACAGCAAGCTTCAACATCTAGACAAGCAATTCCTATACCTACTCCTGTAGTAGAAGATAACTTACCTGATAACGATATTTTCAATATTGATATTTTTGATACTAGTTCAACTACTATCGTATGCAGTTCTAGTTCAAGCAGTTCAGATTCTAGTAATTCTAATTCTACTTATCCTTCAACTAACTCTGACTTAAATAATTCCATTAACATGGGAGACGAACAGAACTTACCTCAATTACCTGACGAGTTAGCAAACCTTATTCCTCCCGAAAGACACAATGTCTTAGCTGACTACATACAGCAAGTTGTACGAGAAGTCACTGCACAAGTGCAGGGGAACCGCAATGTTGGTAACCCTCAGCCAAATGCAATACCTAATTTGCCTCCGAATCCTAATCAAAATCATTTGCCTAATGACCGACCTATTATCGTAAATGCTCCTAATCCTAATATGAAGATACCTCATTACAATGCAAAGACTTGCACAGCTAATCATTACCTGGACGATGTCGAGACTTATTTCAGAGCTCAACATTATGAGCGCCAGCGTTGGTTTAACTTAATACCTACTATCTTAGCCAAGGAGAACAAGCAGTGGTACGATCTTATCAAACATCAAATCGCGACCTGGGAAGGATTCCGGCGACTCTTCAATGCCAAGTACGATTCTCCTGCAGTCCAAGGTGAAAGGCAACGGACTTTGTACACTCGGCGCCAGCAACCGAATGAAGCTATTGAAACCTATGTCTATGACATGGTGACCTTAGCCCAGCAGATAAATCCAAATGAAGCTATGGATGTCTCCGTTTCCCGAGCAAGAGATGGCTTGATTCCACGTATACGAATAATTATCAGCAACGCTGTATTTCTGACTGCAGACGATCTGATAACATCTGCAAAGCTCGTGTTGAAAAACTTAATCGATGAAGACAGATACAAGTCTGGCCTACCTCCTGCTACTAAGCAAGAAGCTGACCAGAGATCTAAAGAACAATCTAGCAATGGATCTAATGGTAACAACTCTACATTCAGAGGAGCGGAAAGGCAATTCTCCAACAGAGGAAATTTTCGGGGCAGATTCAATGATCATCAATCATTTTCTAATGGTTACCGTAACACTTATCATTCTTATAATAATACTGATAATAATACTGAATCTGAATCTAAATCTCATTACAATCAATCGCGTAATTACAATTTTAATGATAAAACTAATAATAATAGCAAACAGAATTCAAGTCGTGGTGCTCATTCGTCTTCATCATCACGTCAACACACTACACAGTCTACTGCAAACATACAATGCAGAAAATGTCTCGGTTTCGGCCACAAATCAAATGAGTGTCCCAGCAGACACGGTGTCATGATGTATGCAGCTCAAGAGGATGACCGAACTATTTGGTCATCCGATGAGCCACCAAACGATGAAGAGACTGAAGAAGGCCAATCTTCTGAAAATGCAAATTCATCTTTAAACTCTCAAGGCAGGGAAGACAATTGCTAATTTCTCTCCTTATGCCTACATTACATAGCAATGACACAGAAAATAATACCATATTACTAAGGTTTTGTATCTTTTATTTTGCCTTTGTATTACACGTTTGTAAAACATCTATACTTCAACTATTTCGTAAATGCTATGCAAAACAAAAATATATTGAAAAGGAAAGTTTGATTTTGTCAAAAGATGGTCATTACGCCATCAAGAGTGGTATTTTGTATAAAATTGTGAATAGTAAGGTAAATCCTGTAGCGGTAGAATCCCTCGCAGGTAGTAGTGCAGATAATGGAAATCTCGCACTTAATGGTGAAAGCCCTGTAGCGGTAGAGTCCCTCACAGGCAAGTGCAGCTGGCCGGATGCCTCTCGCACAAATAGGGATAGGAATCGAATTCTGACCTCCCATGTTGAGAATAATATTAATGTTGATAGTAGTATGGTTATAGTCTTGCCTAAATCTTTAATCTCAGTTGTCTTGAGTATTTTACATGATATGCCTGAAACAGGGCATTGGGGAGTTAGCAAAACTCTCAAAGCAGTTAAACGTAGATTTTTCTGGAATAGTATGAACTCGGACGTTCGTTACTATGTTCAATCATGCTTGAAATGTCAACAGTACAAAACTGTCAAGTTACCTAAACTTGGGTTATTGGGTTCCCTCCAACCTCCTAGTAGAGTTTTTGAAACCATTTCTGTAGATTTAATGGGTCCACTCACACCTACTTTGAAAAAACGTAATACTTTCATTCTAGTAATTATCGATATGTTGTCTAAATGGGTAGAATTATTTCCATTAAGAAATGCTAAAGCACGAACAATTGCTGATACTATTGAGGATAACATATTCTGTCGTTTTGGTTCTGTAAAGAATATCTTATCAGACAATGGTTCACAGTTCATTTCTAAAATAATGAAAACTTTGTGCCAACAATGGCGAGTAAATCAAAAATTTGTTAGCTTGTACCACCCACAGGCAAATAGAGTTGAACGTACACATCAAGAATTAAAAAGAATGATTTCCACTTATGTAGAAAATAGTCATAATACTTGGGATTTACATTTACAAAAATTTGGTTTAGCTTTAAGAACGACCATTAATAAGGGTACAAATGTTACTCCTGCTTTGTTAAATCTTGGTCGTGAAATACCTTTACCAATAGATAGACAATTACAAACTAGTTCGAGTGATGTACCTATAGATTTACCGGATAAGTTAAATGATTTAATTAGTTATGTACGTAATAATATAATTATTGAGCATGAAAAATCTAAAAATATTTATGATAGTAAGCATAGACATGTAAAGTATGATATTGGTGATAGAGTATTAATTAGAAATTTTGAATTGTCCAAGAAAGATGAAGGAATTACGAAAAAGTTTACTAAAAAATGGTTAGGCCCTTATCGTATTGTAAAGGAAATTACTCCTGTAAGTTACGAAGTTTTACGCATACCAAATGTAAAATCTAGTGGTATTTACCATGTAAGCGATATCAAACCATTTGTTGAAACTACTAAAAACATTGTATACTTACAACCTCAACCTTCACCTGTTCACTATGCTAAAATCAGAAGTCAAAATATTAGTTCTGACCGCCCTAAGCGAAATATTATTAGACCTAATTATAGAGATATTCACCTTGGTAGAAAATCCTAACTGTGTTTGTTCCATTACTGCCTATACCTAAACACCTTTGTATTATATATTCCCATTACTAAATTTAGTTACTTAGGTTAGGTAGTTAATATTTAGAATTATATGTATTCCAATTAACACTTAATCATTATTATTCTTTTCCAAAATTCTAACAGCTGATTCACAACAGTCATGCCAAAGCAACATCTTACTCTTGCCCAAATTAAAAAGATCGCAGCAAGTTTTGGAGTCCAAAAGCAGAGACCTCAGGACGATTATCCATTAGTGTTGGAAGCTGCCAGGAGAAGGAATTTTTGGACCGAATTTCCGTATTCTACATTGCCAAACTCCGAGGAAGTAAGAACATGGCGGGTACCGAATTATTTGGTAACCCATTTGGAGCCGGAGAAGTCCAGGAACCCTTCAATTGACTTAATTTACGTCAATGACATTCCGACAGCTACCAGTATGATCGAACATCTAAAATTACAAACTATCATTGGACTCGACTTTGAACATCACAAGTTAAAGTCATATTCTGGACAAGTAGACTTAATTTCTCTTTCTACTTTAAAATTTGCTTTTCTTTATGATCCTTATCCTCTCCATGCCTTTACTATTTCTCATTTGAAACCTATTTTTGAAGATCCTAAAATTATAAAACTATTATTTGACCCAGCAAATGATGTCAAACTTTTAATGACTACATTTGAAATTTTTCCTATTGGAATCATTTGTTTACAAAAAATTCATTCCCTTTTACATCCCGAGCATAATAATTACCAACCAGCAAGCCTAACCTTTGTATCTAATTATTATTTAACTACAGATGACAAAGACTCGTTAGCCAAACATGCAGACTGGACATTTCGTCTACCTAGAACTCGTCATTTGACATCTGAACTCCAACAATACGCTCGTTACGACTCTCATGACCTTATTCGAATTTTTCAAAACCAATTAATTGAACTTCAAAATTATTCTAAATCTAAAAACCAATCTGATCCTTTATTTTACTTACAAAAAGCTGTTGATTCTATCCAAAATATAATTTTGAAAAAACCCAAAGTTCAATCCTATCCTTCATTTGAAGATATTTCCTTTCGATTCAGAAACCAACTAAACTATCCTAAACAAACCCTTTTTCAAAAGATTTTTAACTGGAGAAATGAAAAAGCTAAATTTTATGATGATACTCCTGATCATGTTTTGACTCCCAAACAAATTATGCTCCTTGTAAAACATAAACCTTCTACTCCTAACGAATTACTGTCTACCTTATCTGAAATTCCTTCCTATGTCAGACGAGACGGTATAAATAACTTGTTAACAATAATTCATCCTAGCTTGGCCTCTAGTTCTACTTCAGCAACTGCAGATGAAGATATTTTGGATATCCATGCTCCTTTAGATGAAGAACTGAATCCTCTCGGAATTCCAGAAAATCCGTCTAAGCTCTACTGTACTTGGTGCTTCGACCATGGCCACCATAAATCTGTTTGTTTGAATCAGAAGAAGCAATTCTACTCTCAATGGAAAGATCGCCATCCTAATTATGTCATCAAAAACAGAAAATACAATCATGAGAAAGCTCGTCGCCAGAAGTCGAAGAAATCAAAGCCTCCTCCCACATTTCCAATTCGTTCATCTAAACCCGATTCACGAAGTCGGAGCCGGAGGATGTTAGACCACGAAAACAGTAAAAGGAAGATCGCTGTAGGCGCACACAGCCGCAATCTGGCCATCCAACCTTCCCCAGCACTCTCCGTCCCATTGGTGAAGGAAAACCAGAAGCCGAACTAACTAACGGACACTTACCGCTCAGTTTGCAAAGGAACATCTCCTCTCTCTCTAAGTTCCATTACGTTTCCATTTAAGTTTCATTTAATATTTTATTTCTTACTTTCATTGTTCAGTCAATTCAATATTATATTCCATTGTGAATCCATTATTGTTTGTATAATCTGAGATTCGTGCATTGACTAATTGTTGTGAATTAAATCCGAACTATCTCTTTCCTAAAACCCCGAAGTAATTATTAGTTATCGTCTTCATCTTGACATAGTTGTGCAAAGGGCATTTGAACCTAGCTAGCCGTATCATACACTCTCACATCCATTTAATAGTGTATTTCTAATTATGAGTAGCATACCATCGTAGGAATATAGGTAGCACCATAATAACCCGTATCTTTGTTTTCATCGTAGTGTTTCTAATGCTCATGCATTTATTTGGTACATGTAGTCTGTTTGTGGGCATTTCGTTCGTGTACTGTACACAGTCTGCCGCCTGTTTGAAATCAATCGGCCCTACGAGACACATTGAAGACAGAGATGAAAGCATTCAAGAACCGATTCTTATTTTCCAAATAATCACGTTACTATGTTACTAAATCAATACCTTAACGATATGATGTCCAATATTTTAGCAGAATGTTTAATTGGCTTAAACACAACTTACATGCTCACTACTTTTAGCGCTTTAAAATTGGGGAGTCATATTCCAATTTCTATGTACATGTTTTTCCCATTGTTGTCAATAATTTGCTTGATCATAGAGAAATCCTATGTTGCCAGCTTAGGAGGAGTGGCCGATTAATCTGGATTATTTTGGCGAAACTGGAAAAGAGAAATCCAAAATAAATACTTTCTACGAAAATTAAGATCTTTGTCAACCGTTTGGATTTACTTTTGGTCCCTGCTTTATAATTCGAAAACAAACTACTGCAGCATTCATGGAAATTGTGTTCGACAACACAATTAACATGATTTTGTCCGTTAGGATTAAACCTTATTGCTATTTCAATTGCCGTATTTTTCCTGTCACATTTTGTTATTCGCACAAATATATCTTTCTACTCATAGTAACGAAGGTAATTTGAGAATATACTTGTAATAAAGTTAAGACAAAAACCAAGGCAAAATAAAGAATTCGTCGACTTCTGAACTTTTTTCCACCAGAAGTTAATTTTTTTCATATATTAAAGTCGAGTTCTAACCCAAACTATATGGACTATCACAGCATTAATTATGCAAGTTAAATTATGAAATTAATTATTAAAGCAAGTAGCATAGCATTAATTTGGAGGCTTTACATGCATTCCAAATAAAATATGTAGTGAATTTGGGTCGGCATGACAAGGCATAGAATTAAATAAATCCTACTTATTTTAACTGGATTCGCATTAATATTTGCGACACACATAACCCATTAACCACGTAAACTAAACTATAGTGTAAAAGATTAAGCCAATGGGAAAGGAAATGACCTTTCGAAACACAAAGGCATTTCTATTAATAAATGTCGTTCGTCTATATCTTATTTACTTAGCATACAAAGAAGAATTGCTTTTATTTAGCAAGCAGAACACAAAACGGAGCACATACTATATATGCCGAAATTATATTGCATTCAACTGTGCAAGTAAGTTGGAAATATATTAACAATTCTTACAGTCAACAAAACACAGCATAAATGAGTACAGAAGAGAAATTTACAACGCATTTACATTATGACAAATATAGGAAATTTGAGTCGAGCATGGAAAAGCAAACAATTAAATTAGTAAATCCTGTTCCCTGTACCCGTTGTGCTCGTTAGAATAAAAAAATACGTTTTCTGAGTAGTCGTCAAAGTTTTATTATTTTGAATGCAAACCCAAGAAAGTTCATGCTAACTTTTAGTCAAATTTTTAAAATAGACCTACACATTGGATTATAGATTATAAGCATTTCCAGTGCCAGCGGATATAAGATTTGCCTACATGCGTACCAATCCATAATGCAAAACATAATCTGAGAATATAAATACGAAAAGATCAGAGGTTAGGGTGACATTAAGAAGTGTAAGTACCTATACACACAGAAAATAGTCATTAAACAAAATAAAGGACTGGATAATTCCGTCCATTCTTTTTTGTTTATATAAATACACACACGTATAATAAAGCCGTTGGTTAACAAAAATTTTTATTTACTGTATCTGCTCCACAACATCAACTATGATCAATAGCCAACATAATCGATTGAGGTAATGTCGGGGCAGTTGAATTTGTGTACTATAAAGTATTTTGCCCAGAATCTTAAGGTGGGTTAGTTTATCTCAAAGTTGAGTATATATTGCGACGGACACAAATTTTTATTAACAAATATTTTTTAACAATTTTATTTTATTAACATAAAGTTTAGATCCTTGTAATTCTGTACTGTTTTTCGCAGCATTTACCAAAAATTTACGTGTAAAATCGCAAAATCTAATTTCCAAGAGTTTGAAAAAGCGTACACTGTTCTTAAAAATAACAAAAAATTCCTGAAAAAATTCTCCATTCAATATCACAGCGCTTTTTTGAGTTTTTAATCTCTAAACATGAAATAAAAATGGAAATGAATTTCTCCGATGTATTTCTCCTACTCCGAATAATGTCAAATTTTGGCCTTAAGAATGCTTTTTCTTTAAATCGGGCTTTCATACTCGATTGAGAAATATAAGTAGAATTTAAAAATGGAAGCCTTATTACTGTTATTACTACACGTTACGCCGTTCTTCAGGAGTTAGAAATTTCCGAATCGTCAACCCCTCCTTAACTTAATACGTAGCCAATAAAACCTTGTGCTCTTTGCAATGAAAAGGTATAAATGTAAATACCACTTCACATACTAACAAGTTATATAGTTTGAAATGCCATAGGTACTTTAGAGGAAAGGGTTTGTGTGTGCCTGTCTCTAAAGAAGGTTCCCAAAACAGTGGCAGATATGTGTATTAACAATCAAACTTAATTATCATTAATTTCTAAGCCCGGGTTGGCTCGGGCTCTTGTGTCTTCGGAATATGGTCAATTCAATGACGAGGAATCCGAAAATGTCCACTTGGTTGCAGAGAAACAAAAAGGAAATCGTCAAATCGTCACTTTAAATATGGGCATAGGGATTTGCATACTTAAGGTCGTGGATAAAACTGGATAAAACTGGTTTCTTTACTTTATTTTATGGCATTTTATTTGAGTATAGCTGTTACTTTGTGCACTTCGACTTCTGTGACTAAAGGATTGTTTTCACAGGATTATTACAGAAAGGAATATATTATATTAAATGTCATGTATTCCATATTTATCTAGCCTAGCCTACAGTAGAAATGTTTTTACTTAATAGGAAAACAAAACCTAATTTACTGAGCCACTGTTATCTATAATTAGTTGGCTTTCGGAGAAATTGTTGGCTGCTAGCTTATAGGAGAAGTCTCCGCCCAATCAATAACTAACAAAGCTCTAGTGGACACTGGACACTGATATTAAATTAGAAAATGTCTAGTAAGTTAAGTAAACAAACAATAATTCGAGAAAGTAATTTAGTACCTGTTTACCATAAAGCATCGCATTTATTTATTTGTACCTGTATGTATATTGTATATACTGGTAAATGTAGGAACCCCGGCCCAACGTCTGAAAAGCAATTTAGAGAGCCTTTAACGACGATTTTCTCAGTGGATTATTACTACCAAATCATTGTCGTCGTCAGTCAACCCAACACAGTCTGTCGAGTGCAGCGGCTTTTTTCCTTTTATCTTGTATTCGTCAATTCGTTAATAAAACCTGCATTTGAAATGAAAATAAAAAGAATATTGCATTCTAAAAGAAGAAGAAGGGCTGAAGTAAATTCTTCTCAGGATTATCTCGAAATTTACTGGAAAGAGTTTGCTCGATTCTTAAAAATAGTCGGTTTTTTCAAAGCCACACTATATTCTTGGGATGAAAAGAAGCATTGCTTAAGAATCACCAATTCCAATTTTCGATACTTCCCTTGGATGTTATTCATCTGGTGTTTCTTTCTAGGATTTCTCTACATGTCAATCCGTTTGCTGATTGAACTGTATTATCCAGATCCCACATTTCAAGCGTACAAAATAGTCATTTTTATCCAGGTTTACATTCTGTCTATCGTAGTAGTTTTACTCGATATCCTGTATATCATCAGAGGAAAGGAAATCATAATCTGGACAAATGCTTTCGTCCAATTCATCATTCAATTCTCAGGTACATTTTAGTCAATTACTTAACTCATTAAATTAATTTTCCATAATTAAAAGCTAAATTTGTACTGGTAAACTTATCTTTTAGCTTGTAAGCTATGTAATTGTAATTGTAATTATAATTTATTATTATTTTTTAATTGTAATTACTTTCTTCGTGTTTTGATAATAAAATTTTAATTTGTTTTAATTTTAGAGAGTAAATTTCAGAGTAAAGCTGAAAAAGAAGCGGAAACACGCAGAGCAATATTAATTTCAAAAGTAGTGCCATTAGGATACGTCCTAGGCTTTACTATCATCTTTTCCGTTTCTATGCAATCTGCAAGCGGAGTAGATTGGAATCCAATGCACAGATTTCTAAGAGAAGTGTTGCCTGGGGAAGTTCACACTCTCTTTCTTACCCGCGTCTTTGCTATCATCACAACTTTTCTGCTGGTCATCCATATGTCTGCTACTTTAGGTCTGTTTGTGGGCCCTCTGTTCCTGTACTGCACACAGTCAGCCTCCTGTTTGACATCAATCGGCCCTGCGAGGCACATTGAAGACAGAGATGAAAGCATTCAAGAACGGATTCGTTTTTTCCAAATTATGAAGTTGCTAAATCAAAACTTCGATGATGTGACATCAAATACCTTAGGAATAGCTTTAATTGGCGTAAACACATTTCATATGCTCACTACTTTTAGTGCTATAAAATTGGCGAGATGGGTTCTAATTTCTATGTACTTAAATTTCCCTTTGGCGTCCATTAATTGTTTGCTCCTGGAGAAATACTTCGTTGCAAGCTTGGGAGGAGTGGCCGATCAATCTAAACTATTTTGCAAAAAGTGGAAAAGAGAAATTCAGAATCAATGCTATTTGCGAAAATTAAGAGCTTGTCAGCCGTTTGGACTTACATTTGGTCCCTGCTTTCTAATTCAAAGAAAAACTACTGTATCATTCATGCAAATTGTGTTTGATAACACAATTAATATGATTTTGTCCATTAAGATTAAAATCTGATTATTATTTTTATTGTCCTTAGTACGTATGGCTCACATTTTCTTATATTTTCTGCTAGTTCGATGGAAATTCTTTGGGAAAATCCTGGGCCCTGTTAGAATAATATAGCAAATGTAAATTATATACCGAACATGCATTTGCGGCATTCATTGCCCAAACCCAACGGTTTGCACGTTATGCTAACGTTAATCTTACAGCAGAGTCAGGCTTTTATACTAATACTTCATCTAATATTTATTCACTCACAGCCGCACAATTTAAGTTAAGCAATTTTTGGTCCATCAACTGGAAATAAAAATTCGGTTTCTAATTGATGAATGACAATACAGGACCATCTTCATTTTTGTGGCTATTTTCTGCAAACCCTTTCAGCCGCACCCTGAAATATTAATTACTGTATATAGTATTAGAATACTTAGTAAACATTTTAAGCAAATTTCGCAATACGATACCTATATCTATGTATATACTCATAATTTAAATGTGTAAATACGATTAAATTACGACAAAATATTAAGATACAATAAAAGATTTATCAGCTTTCTAAAACTATGTTTCCTATAAAATGTAAAACTAGAAGTTAATCATTGTGGATATGTTAAAGTTTTTATCCTCAAATACACCAAATGTATAACCTAAAGACAAGATCAATACAATTGTTTATTAACGTTAGGGCTGGTCCCAATACGGAAATCGATTGAGGCAACTTCTTAAGCATGACCATCGCATTTCTGCGCATCGTATTTTTTATGTATTAAGACCTTTACCTAAATACTAATAAAGCACATTGTTAAACTAAATCCATTTGGCCTTTCTGGTAAACGTCGTACGTCCTTTCTTTATTTACTTAGAATACATAGAAAAATTGTTTTTATTTAGTAAAGAGAATCCAACCCCCAGCACATACTACAAGTCCAGAAAATACATTGCAATGCAAACAAATAAACCAAGTCAGTTGGAAATATTCTAGGAATGTCCACGTCAGCAAAACACAGCATAAATGAATACAGAAGAGAAATAGTGAAGCACTAACATTACGACAAATATAGGGAATTTGAGTAGAGCATTGCTACTATCACATGCATAATTTCACTATAGCTCTAAGTAAATGCCCTGTAACTAGTATGCAAGCTTGTTTCACATATTATTGTAAAATGCAACTCATTCTAGTTTTAAATCTATAAGTAATATTCAAACCGTATAACAACAATAATAATAGTACATTCAGAAAATAGTTATGAAACAAAATAATGGACTGGATAATTATGTTTATTCGTTTTTGTTTATACAAATACATATTTATTTAAACATATAATAATCGGTTGAGATAATGTCGCGGCTATTGAATTTGTGTATTTCAAAGTATTTTGCCCAGAATCTTAAGGTGGGTAGTTAACCTCAAAGTAGAGTATATATTGTGCGACAGACAACTGTAACACTGATGGAAATTGTGTTCGACAGCACAATCAATCTGGTTTTGTCTCTTAAGATTAAAACCAGATTGTAATTACACTAGCCGTAATGATGTTCTTCTCACATTTTGTTATTGGCACCAATATATGTTTAAACGCATAATAATAAACCTAATTTGAAAGTAAATTACAATAAAGTACAAAATATTAAGATTCAATGAAAGATTCGTCAGCTTTTTGAAAGTATGTTTCCCATTAAAAGCTTATTAGTGTGTATACCTATACTCTATACACTAAATTTGAGGTTCATTAAGTTTGCATATTGCGGTTAGTATTGACTATTGATTTACTACTGCATTCCCCAAAGCCAAAGATCAATGGTTTACTAACTTCAGGGCTGGACAAAAAGCGAAGATCAATTGAGGCAACTTCTAAATGATGGCCTTTGTGATTCTGCGCATTGCATTTTTGAACACTAAAAGACACAACTTCTAACTTAAAACATTGAGATTCAAATCTATTTGGGTTTTCTATTAAATTTTTTCGGGTCATCATTATTTGCTTAGGGTACTTTAAAGCAAATGTTTTGATATTTAAGGAGAGCATGGAACTTGGCAAGTCAGTTGATAGTTTCCTAGCAATACCCATAAGTCAGCAAAGCAGAACAGAAATAAGATAAGGAAAATAGCAAAGCATTAAGGCAATAACCTTATTCCAAATATATCGATTTTGGGTCAGCATGACAAAGCAAACAATTAAATAAATCCTGTGGCTGGACTACTTATATGTTAACTG
This sequence comes from Yoshiicerus persimilis, assembly GCA_020352615.2. NCBI lineage: Eukaryota > Metazoa > Arthropoda > Collembola > Entomobryomorpha > Tomoceridae > Yoshiicerus > Yoshiicerus persimilis. The sequence goes on from JABJWA020000082.1 coordinate 34,981, forward strand.
GACTCGCTATATTTGGGGCACAGATAATCCATATTTCATATTAGCTAGTGTAATCCATTGAGCCAATGTAAGAGGAATGACCGTTGAATTTATACATTACAAAGAATTGGGAATTAAATCGAAACACAAAGGCATTTGGCATTTCTATTAGTAAATGTCATCCGTCGTCCGTCCATTGCTTTTTAACTTTGCATACGAAGAAGATTTGCTATTGTTTAGCAAGCGGAACACAAAGAGGAGCACACATTACATATGCACAAAATATAATGTATGTTACTGGGCAAGTCAGTTGGAAGTATCCTGGCCAAGGTAGGTAGATTTAAATCGTCATGGTTACAGCGTTGTAGACAGGTAATGTCAACGTCAAAATAACACGTTAACTGCAACCACTAATGGGGATTAATACATCTGTTTCAAATAGCCATTGAGTATTCGAAGTCTTCATTTAGTCCTTTAAATGTACATGGAGTAACCAGGATACAATCCCCTATCAGTGGCTGCAGTTAAGTTGTTATTCTGAGCACTACATTACCTGTTAACTACGCTGTAACCATGACGATTTAAATCTACCTACCTTGATCCTGGCAATATCCAAAAGTCAACAAACCAGTACAGAAATAAGCTATGCAGAAAATAGCAAAGCATTGGTAGCCTTCCATATTTATCTAACCCGCAAAATAATGTTTTTACTTAATGGCAAAAAATCTAATTTACTGAGCCAATGTTATCTATTTATTTGGCTTTCCGAGAAATTGTTTCCTGATTGCTTATAATAATAATAATAATAAAGTCAACGCCCAATCAATAACTAACATAGCTCTAGTATTCCATTCCACTCAAAGATTTAATGTTCTTAAAAGTATTTTCTATACGCCATGAAAAGGGTTTCGGCGGATGCCAATGAATTTTGATAAAATAAACCCAGTATAAATCTACATTTCATACAACTATGTCCAATTTTGTTTAATTACATCCATTTCATCATGTTTAGAATGGAATGCGTGCTCTAAGAAATGTAACAACTATTACTATTAATTCCAACACCATTGTAATTAAAAGGTATTAAAAGGTAAATAGGGTTTTAAATAATTCGTTACATAGACATTCATGGAACTTGCTTAGAAAATATTCAAGGAAATTGGTGTTTACAGCTGCCAAATTTTGAATCTGTTATCGAGTTTCCTTTTCATTCTCAGAAAGACGCAAAGCGGGTAAAATAGGTTTTATTCACACAGAATTCTGACTTTTCAAACACTGACACTGATATTAAATTAGAAACCGTCTAGTAAGTTATAAGCAAACAAACAATAATTCGAGAAAGCAATTTAGTACATTACTTCTGGCTGTTTACCATGTAGGGTTGCATTTATATATTATATGTACCTAATAGAGAAGGGTGAACAGGAACCAGGTGTGGAACCGGACCGGTTTTGGTTCCTGAAATTTCGTGTGGCACTGGTTCCGGTTCGGTTCTGGTTCCACGGTTTCGGTTCCTGAAATTTCTTCAGATGCTCCTCGTAGTAGCCAGTAATTTATAAGATTAGGCACTTCAGTGGGACAGTAATATGCAATTAATTTATTAATGCTCAAAACCGAATTACCCATTTCGCAGTGTACTTAAATCTATAATCTATTCTGAGTTGGAAAGTTTAAATCTGCAATCAGCGTCTAATAAACTGCAGTTTTTACAGTAACACAATTTGGATTTAGCATACTAATGGCTCCGGTTTTCATATAGCTGGTTCTGGTTCTGTTCCGGTTCCTAAAATTTGAATTACTTTTGGTTCTGGTTCGGTTTTGGTTCCAGAATATCTGGTTCTGGTTCGATTCCGGTTCCTAAAATTTTCTGAGATGCCCTCCTCTAGTACCTATATGTATATTGTGTGTACCTATGTGTATATTGCTATATCTAGGAGCCACGGCCCAACGTATTCTGAAAAGCAATTTATAGATAGACGGCAACTTTCTGTGGATGATAGCTAAAAAATTATTGCCGTCATCAGTCAACCCAACCCAGTCGGTCGAAGACAATTGCTTCTTTCCTTGTATCTTGTATTCGTGGATTCGGTAATAAACTCTGCATTGGAAATGAATTTAAGAACAATATTGCATTTTAGAAGACGAGGAACGTTTGAAGTAAATTCTTCTCAGGATTATCTCGAATTTTATTGGAAAGCATTTGCTAGGTTTTTTAAAATATGCGGTTACCTCAAAGCTACACCATTAGATTTCGATGAGAAGAAACCTTGCTTATAAATCACCAATTCCAAAGTGCAATACTGCACTTGGATAGCAATCGTTTTCATGTTCTTCATACCATTTCTCTACGGTTCAATCCGTTTGCTGATTGAACTGTATTACCCAGATCCCACATTTCAAGCGTACAAAATTGTCATTTTTATCAATGTTTACATTGGGATTACCGTAATAATGTTACTCGATATCGTGTTTATCATCAGAGGAAAGAAAATCATAGTCTGGACAAATGTTTTCTTCCGTTTCATTATTAAATTCTCAGGTACACATTACTCAATTAATTAACTCCTTTTGACGATAGTCGGTTTGGCATTGGAGTGAGAAGGGCGTGCGTAACCGTTGTCTGTGAATGGTAATTGATAGCACAATTAATATGGTCTTGTCCATTCAGATTAAAACCTCATTGTAATTACAATAGCCGTAATGATGTTCTTCTCACATTTTGTTATTCGCACTAATATATCTTTATACTCATAATAAACCTAATTTGAAAGTAAATTACAATAAAGCTAAGACAAAATATTAGGATTAAATAAAAAATTCGTCAGCTTTTTGAAAGTATGTTTTCCATTAAAAGCTTACTTCTGTGTATACATGAGTTTGATTAAGTTTGCATGTTGCGGTTAGTATTGACTATTGATTTACTAATGCATTCCCCTATAGCCGAGGTCAACGGTTTACTAGCTTCAGGGCTGGACCCAAAGCGAAAATAAATCGATTGTGTCAACTTCTTAAAGATGGCCTTTGTATTTCTGCGCATTGTATTTTTGTACACTAAAAGACACAACTTCTAACTTAAAACATTGAGATTCAAATCTATTTGGGCTTTCTATTAAATGTTTTCGGGTCATCATTATTTGCTTAGGGTACTTTAAAGCAAATGTTTTGATATTTAAGGAGAGCATGGAACTTGGCAAGTCAGTTGATAGTTTCCTAGCAATACCCATAAGTCAGCAAAGCAGAACAGAAATAAGATAAGGAAAATAGCAAAGCATTAAGGCATTAACCCTATTCCAAATATATCGAATTTGGGTCAGCATGACAAAGCAAAGAATTAAATAAATCCTGGGCCTGAACTACTTATATGTTAACTGGATTCGCTATATTTGGGGCACACCTAATCCATGTTTCATATTAGCTAGTGTAATCCATTGAGCCAATGTAAGGGGAATGACCGTTGAATTTATGCATTACAAAGAATTGGGAATTAAACCGGAACACAAAGGCATTTGGCATTTCTATTAGTAAATGTCGTCCGTTTATTCGTCTTTTACTTTGCATACGAAGAAAGTTTGCTTTTATTTAGCAAGCGGAACACAAAAAGTAGCACACACTATATATGCACAAAATATAATGTATGTAACTGGGCAAGTCAGTTGGAAATATTCTAGCAATATCCAAAAGTAAACAAACCAGAACAAAAATAAGCTAGGCAGAAAAAAAACAAAGCATTGGTAGCCTTATTACAAATATCATTTGAGTATAGGATGGCAAAGCAAACAATTAATAAGAAGAATAAGAACCAAAACAAAGAAGGATCCATGGCCAAAATAATCGATTGAGCTAATGTCAAAGCCGTTGAGTTTGTGCATTAATAGATATTTTGTCCAGGCTCTTTACTTCGTAGCCAACAAAACAATTCTCTTTGCAATGTAAATGTAAATTTATACATAGTACTTCGGCTTTAGGAACGTTATAGAAGGTTTATTACAGAAAGGAATACTATGTATTCCATATTTATCTAGCCTATAGAAATATGTTTTTACTTAATAGCAAAAAATCTAATTTACTCAGCCAATGTTATCTATAATTATTTGGCTTTCGGAGAAATTGTTTCTTTCTAGCTTATATTGGAAGTCGCCGCCCAATCAATAACTAACATAGCTCTAGTTTTCCATTCCACTAAAAGACTTACTTTTCTTAAAAGTATTTTCCATATGCCATGAAAAGGGTTTCGGCGGATGTTAAGAAGTTGGATATAATAAACCTAGTAGAAATCTACATTTCATACAATTGTGTCCAATTTTGTATAATTACATTCATTTCATCATGTTTTGGATGAAATGCTTGCTCTAAGATATATAACAACAATTGATATTAATTCCAACAACATTGTAATTAAAAGGTATTAAAAGGTAAAGGGTTATAAGTAATTCGTTTCATGGACATTCATGGAACTTGCTTAGAAAATTTTCAAGGAAATTGCTGTTTACAGACGCCACATTTTGAATCTGTTATCGAATTTCCTTTTCCTCAATCTCAGAAAGGCGCAAAAAGCATAGCGGGTAAAATAGGTTTTATTCACACCGAATTCTGACATTTCAAACACTGACACTGATATTAAATTAGAAACCGTCTAGTAAGTTAAGCAAACAAACAATAATTCGAGAAAGCAATTTAGTACATTAATCTGGCTGTTTACCATGTAGGGTTGCATTTATATATTATATGTACCTATAAGAGAAGGGCGAACCGGAACCGGAACCAGGTGTGGAACCGCACCGGTTTTGGTTCCTGAAATTTTGTGTTGCACTGGTTCCGGTTTAGTTCTGGTTTCGGTTCGGTTCTGGTTCCACGGTTTCTGGTTTCGATTCGGTTCCGGTTCCTGAAATTTCCTCAGATGCTACTCGTAGTAGCCAGTAATTTATAAGATCATGCACTTTAGTTCGACAGTATTATGCAATTAATTTATTACTGCACAAAACCGAATTACCCATTTCGTAGTGTACTTAAATCTATAATCTATTCTGACTTGGAAAGTTTAAACCTGCAATCAGCGTCTAATGAACTGCAGTTTTTAAGGTAACACAATTTGGATTTAGCATACTAATGGCTCCGGTTTTTATATAGCTGGTTCTGGCTTGGTTCCCGTTCCTAAAATTTGAATTTATTTTGGTTCTGGTTCGGTTTTGGTTCCAGAATATCTGGTTTTGGTTCGGTTCCGGTTCCTAAAATTTTCTGAGATGCCCTCCTCTAGTACCTAGTGCCTACAATATACCTACCTCTAGTATGTATATTGTATGTACCTATGTGTATATTGCTATATCTAGGAGCCTCCGCCCAACGTTTTCTGAAAAGCAATTTATAGATAGACGGCAACTTTCTCAGTGGATGGTAACTACAAAATTATTGCCGTCATCAGTCAACCCAACCCAGTCTCGAAGGCAATTGCTTCTTTCCTTGTATCTTGTATTCGTGGATTCGGTAATAAACTCTGCATTGGAAATGAATTTAAAAATTATATTGCATTTTAGAAGACGAAGAACGCCTGAAGTAAATTCTTCTCAGGATTATCTCCCTATTTATTGGAAAGAAGTGGCTCGATTTTTTAAAATATGCGGGTATCTCAAAGCTACACCATTTGATTGGGATGAAAAGAAGCCTGGCTTAAAAATCACCAATTCCAAAGTGCAATACCGCACTTGGATATTATTCGTATTGTTGTTCTTTATATTATTTCTCTACCATTCAATCCGCTTGCTTATTGAACTGTATTGCCCAGATCCCACATTTCAAGCGTACAAAATTGTCATTTTTATCAATGTTTACATTGGGATTACCGTAATAATGTTACTCGATATCCTGTTAATCATCAGAGGAAAGAAAATCATAATCTGGGCAAATGTTTTCTTCCGTTTCATCATTGAATTCTCAGGTACACATTACTCAATTAAATTACTAATACTAACAAAAATATTTACCAAATACGCAGTACAAAATTTTACTTATTTTCTATCCTTACTTGCGTATCCTTGATACAAATTTATACTTCTAAACTTAAGTTTAAGAATAACTTCGAAGCTTTGTAATTGTAATTACTAATTTCGTGTTTTGATTTGAAATCACTTTTCATTTGTTTTCCTTTTTAGCCAGTAAATTTCAGAGTAAATTTGAAAAAGAAGCGGAAACACGCAGAGCAATACTAATTTCAAAAGGAGCGCCATTAATATACGTGACAGCATTTCTTATCAACGTTTCAGTTTCCGTGCAATGTGCATACGGAGAAGATTGGAATCCAATGCAACGATTTTTAAGAGACGTGTTCCCTGCGGAAGTTCACACTCTTTTTCTCACCCGCTTTTTTGTTTTCATCGTAATGTTTCTAATGCCTATGCATTTGTTTGGGACATGTACTCTGTTTGTGGGCATTTCGTTTCTGTACTGCACACAGTCTGCCTCATGTTTGAAATCAATCGGCCCTACGAGACACATTGAAGACAGAGATGAAAGTATTAAAGAACCGATTCGTATTTTCCAAATAATCACGTTACTAAATCAATACCTTAACGATATGATGTCGAATATTTTAGCAGTATGTTTAATTGGCTTAAACACATTTCACATGCTCACTACTTTTAGCGCTATAAAATTGGGTAGTCATATTCCAATTTTAATGTACTTGAGTTTCCCATTGTTGTCAATTATTTGCTTGCTCATGGAGAAATACATTGTTGCAAGCTTAGGGAAGTGGCCGATCAATCTAAAATATTTTGCGAAAACTGGAAAAGAGAAATCCAGAACAAATACTGTATACGAAAATTAAGAGCTTGCAAATCATTTGGACTTACATTTGGTAACTGCTTTTTACATCAAAAGCAGTCGACTGTAACATTCATGAAAATTGTGTTCGACAACACAATAAATATGGTTTTGTCTGTTAAGATTAAAACCTGATTGTAATTACAATAGCCGTAATGGTGTTCTTCTCACATTTTGTTATTCGCACTAATATATCTTTATACGCATAATAATAAACGTAATTTAGGAGTAAAAATTATGATAAAGTTAAGAAAAAATATTAAGATTAAATAAAAGATTCGCACTATTGATTTACTACTGCATTCCCCTAAACCCAAGATCAATGGCTCACTAACTTCAGGGCTGGACCAAAAGCAAAAATCCATTGAGGCAACTTCTCAAGGATGGGCAGAATTTCTGCGCATTGTATTTTTTGCAGACTGAGAGACATTACTTATAACATTCCTTATTGAGAAACATAACCATTTGGCCTTTTTCTTAAATGTCTTCCATTTCTTATTTTCTTAGCGCATACAAAAGAAATGCTTTGAATTTTTAAGCATACCGCAGTCAGAGCACATACTCCCTATGCACAAAATTAGAGCGTAGAATTGAGCAAGTCAGTTGAAAGTATCCTACCAATGTCTAAAAGACAACCAAACAGAAGAGAAATAAGCTAAGAAGAAGAGTAGCAAAGCCTTTATTTGGAGGCTTTTAACTTATTCCAATTATGGCTATTTTGGGCCAGCATGGCAAAGGTACCAATTTAATAAATCCAGTGGCTGGACTACTGATGTTAGCTGGATTCGAATTATTTAGGCCACGCATGCATAATCCATATTTCACATTAGCTAGTTTAGTCGACTGAGCCAATGTGAGAGGATTGGGCGTTGAATTTATGCATTACAAAGAATTGGAAATAAAATCGTAACATAATAACACACTGTAAACAAAGCAATATTATGCCATTCCAATTAACGGCAAAAGACTTGTATATTGTGACTACATAAAAAATACGTAAGATTACTAATTTAGTTGTTCTCCTGGAATTGCTACTAGCGTAATAAATAATTAGTTATTTAGTAAATAAAAACAAGTTATATTGGCACAACCGGGATTCGATCCTTATCCGGTCGGCATTTTACATAATGGTGTACTAGGATTACTTACTGGTCTTAGCTCTAAACTCTATACTTCCTCTCCCTGCCCTGCTTGGTTTTTCCATAATCACATAATCTGTGAGTATAATTATAGTAAAGAGTTTAAGATGAAATCTCAGCTTTTCCATTCAGAAAATAGTTATTAAGCAAAACAAATGATTTGAAAATTATGTCCGGTGCTCCATTCTTTTTTGTTATTATGAATACATATTATAAAGCTGTATGTTAACAAGGAATTGTAACCAATTATTGATCTCTGTATTGAGAAAAAGCTAACAACGATCAATAGACAATATAAAATATTAAGGTAATGTCATGGCCGTTAAATCTGTGTATTATACAGAATTTGACTTGACTCTTAGCTTACAACATAGCCAACAGCAATATTTGGCCTTTGTAATGAAAAAGTATAAATGTAAATAGCATTTCGATTAAAGGAGTTATTATTGCAGGATTATTACAGAAAGGAATATATTATATTAAATGTCATGTATTCCACATTTAGTCTACTACAGGACATTATGATTTTATTTAATACTAGCAAAGTCCTTGCAGCAGAGAACCTAATTTACTTAACCAATGCTATTATTACTTTCTTTTCAGTGAAGGTCCTTGCCGCTTTATATATTAGAAGGAGCGGACGACCAATGTAAACCGCTAAAGCCAAGATCTATAAATTTTTTTTAACGTCAGGGCTGTGCCCAAAGCGGAAATCGATTGAGCCAACTTCTTAAACATGGCAATTGTATTTCTGCGCATTAAGCATTTTGTATGTTAAGAAACTCAGCTTCTAACTTAGCGCAGGCAAACCCATTTGGCCTTTCTCTTAAAGACCTTCCCTCTATTCCTTATTTACTTGGCATGCATCGGATACACAGATTTGCTTTCTTGAGTGAGCAAAATAAAACACGGAGCAGATACAGAAAATATAATGCCTTCAACTGGGCAAGTAAGTTGGAAATATCCTAGCAATGTCCAGAGGCCAACAAAACACAACATAAATAAGTACAGACGAAAAACAGTAAAGCATTAACATTATTACAAATATTATTGGAAATTTGAGTCGAGCATGACTTGCACGACAAAGTAAACAATTAAATATGCAAATCCTGTCGCTTGTGCTATTTGCAATGAAAAAGTTCATACGTAAATAACATTTTATGTAAGAGATCTTATTGTAGGATTATTACAGAAAGGAATGTATGTATGGTATACGGAATTTATACTATAGCAAATGTACTCCATCCCATATGTATCTAGCCTACAGAATAAATGTTTTTACTTAATAACAAAAATCTAATTTACTGAGCCAATGTTATCTATAATTATTTGGTTTTCAGGGAAATTATTTGCTGCTAGCTTATAATAAAAGTCGACGTCTACTCAATAACTAGCAAAGCTCTAGTACTCCATTCGACTCAAAGATTTAATATTCTTAAAAGTATTTTCTATATGCCATGAAAAGGGTTTCGGCGGATGTCAATAAAAATGGATATAATAAACCAAGTAGAAATCTACATTTCATACAATTGTGTCCAATTTGTTATAATTACATCCATTTCATCATGTTTTGGATGAAATGCATGCTCTAATAAATATAACAACTATTACTATTAATTCCAAAAACATTTAAAGTAAAAGGTATAGATTAAAAGGATTAATTAAAAGGATTAATAGGCATAAAATGCATACATAGTGTTTTAAATAATTCCTTGCATTATTCGTAATTTAAGTAATTCGTTGCATGGGCATTCATGAAATTTGTTTAGAAAATTTTCAAGGAAATTGGTGTTTAGAGCTGTTAAATTTTGAATCTGTTCTAGAATTTTCTTTTCCTCATTCTAAGAAGAACGCAAAGAAGCAAAGCGGATAAAATAGGTTTTATTCACATAGAATTCTGACTTTTCAAACACTGACATTGATATTAAATGAGAAACTGTCTAGTAAGTTAGGCAAACAAACAATAATTCGAGAAAGTAATTTAGTACTTCTGACTGTTTACCATGAAGCATCGCATTTTTATCTACCTACATGTATATTGTATATGCCTATGCGGTGCATATTGGTATATCTAGGAGCCCCAGCCCAAAGTTTTCTGAAACGCAATTTAGAGAGCTTTTGATGACGACTTTCTCAGTGGATAAAATAGTCAAGTTATTGTCTTCTTTAGTCACCCAACAGTCTGCCGGGTGCAGCTACTTCTTTCATTTTATCTTAAGTCGATTCGTTAACAAAACTATTTGAAATGAAAGTAAAAACAATATTGCATTCTAGAAGAAGAACGTCTGGGAGAACTTCTCAGGATTATCTTGAAATTTATTGGAATATCGTGGCACAATTCTTTAAAATATTCGGTTATCTCAAAGCCACACCTTTTGATTGGGATGAAAAGAAACTTTGCTTAAGATTCATCAATTCCAATAAGCAATACTTCTCTTGGATACTAGTAGTCTGGATGTTCTTTATATTATTTCTGTACGGTTCAATCCGTTTGCTGATTGAACTGTACTATCCAGATCCCACATTTCAAGCTTACAAAATTGTCATTTTTAGCCAGTTCTATATTACCATTACCGTGGTAATGCTAATCGATATGCTGCTTATCATCAAAGGAAAGGAAATCATAATCTGGGCAAATGTTTGCGTCCAATTCATCATTCAATTCTCAGGTACACATTACTCAATTACTTAACTCTTTACATTAAGTTTATTAAGAAAGCTAACAATTATGATTACTTAAATATGCAAAACGAAACTTTCCAATGACGATCATTTCCATTATGAAACCGTGCAGTGCTAAACTTAAATTATAATTAAACTTGTAAGCTTTTAATTTTGATTTACTTTCTTCGTGATTTGATTTAAAAACTCTTTGAATTTTGTTTTCATTTTTAGGAAGTAAATTTCAGAGTAAAGTTGAAAAAGATGTGGAAAAACGAAGGGCAATATTAATTTCAAAAGTAGTATCGGTCGTATACGTAATAGGATTTTTTAACTGCGTTTCAATTTCTGTGCAATCTGCATACGGAGAGGATTGGAATCCAATGCAAAGACTTTTGGGAGAAGTACTCCCTGAGGAAGTTCACACACTCTCTCTCACCCGCGTCTTTATTTTCATTGTCGTCTTTCTAATAACTATTCGTATCTCAGCTACATGCGATCTGTTTGTCGGCCTTTCATTTGTGTACTGCACACAGTCAGCCTCCTGTTTGGAATCAATTGATCCAACGAGACATATTGAAGACAGAGATGAAAGTATTCAAATACCGATTCGGATTTATCAAATAATGACTTTGCTAAATAAATACTATAGTGATATCATGTCAAATGCATTAGGAATTAGTTTAATTGTCTTAAATGCATTTCATATACTCACTAATTTTAGTACTATAAAATTGGCGGGACGTATGCCAATGTCCATGTACATGTGTTTCCCATTGTTGTCCATCATTATCTTGATCATGGAGAAATTCTTTGTTGCCAGCTTGGGAGGAGTGGGCGATCAATCTAGACTATTTCGCCAGAAATGGAAAAGAGAAATACAGAATAAATACTTAGCAAGAAAATTAAAAGCTTGCAAGCCAATGGGACTCTCATTTGGTAATTGCTTTATGATTCAAAAAGTAACTACTGTCTCATTCGTGCAAATTGTACTCGATTACACAATTAATATGGTCTTGTCCATTAAGATTAAAACCTGATTGTTTAGCAAATTGCCGTAATGATGTTCTTCTCACATTTTGTTATTCGCACCAACATCTCTGTATACTCATAATAATAAGCGTAATTTCAAAGTGTAATTATAACTAAGTTAAGACAAAAATTAAGATAAAATAAATGATTCGTCAGCTTTTTGAAAGTCTGTTTCCCATTAAAAGATTATTTTTCTACACAATTTAAAATGGAGTCTGATGAAGTATGCATATTGAGCTTAGTATTGACTATTGATATACAACTGTATTCCGCTAAAGCCAAGATCAATAAAATAGTTTATTTACTTAGAGAAAATCGATTGAGGCAATTTTTCAAGGATGGGCAGTATTTCTGCGCGTTGTATCTTTTGCATACTAAGAGATATTACTTCTAACATGCTAAATTGGCAAACATAACCATTTGGTCTTTTTTTAAATGTCTTCTATTTCTAATGTGCTTAGCACACAAAATACCAGAAATGCTTTGGTTTTTTAAGTATTACACAAATAAAGCACGTACTCAATATGCACAAAAATTAGAGCGTAGAACTAGGCAAGTCCAAGGGCAAGTCAGTTGCAAGTATCCTAGCAATGTCCAAAAATCAACAAAACAGAACAGAAGTAAGCTAAGAAGAAAAATAGCAAAAAATCGATTCGAAAGCCTTAACGTTATTCCTTATATAGGGAATTTGAGTCAAGCATGATATCACATCCATGGATTCTTTTTATTTGGGGTACACATAAGCATTTTTAAAAAGCATTACAATAATAGCTTCCACATGTAATACTTACGAATACGAAACACAATCTGAGAATCTGCGGGTATGTAATAGGATCAGAGGGTATGATGAAAATTGACAAGCTTCGCTTTTTAGAAAATAGCTTTATTTTGTAAGTATTATTGAGATTAAAGGAATCATTTAAGAGGAACGTCCGAAGGGTTGTATATGTTACAGATAGTATACAATATTGGGTAGTATAGGATATTATCTAGATAGTATTATATTATCCAAATGATTTTTAGCTAATATGTAATTTATGTAGATAGTATCCAATATTATCTAGATAACATATAACAACACTATATTAATATATTAATATGGTATATTAATATGGTATATTAATATGGTATATTATCCAAAACCTTAAAATACACTTCTCAAAGTCAAAATTCTTCCATATTTAACGTCACTGTTGTACATCCAAGAATTTAGGACATCTATTTAATTAGGAAAATTTTATTTGAATTACGAAGTGCATGAATTCAGCTAAGAGTAAAGCAATCAAATTTCCAAAATATTCTCTGGAAGCCGTTCCTTAATTACCAAATCTTCAAATTCAAGTCAAATTCTTCTAAATGTAAGAATCTGAGGAAGGTGAACATTAAATTCTGCAAACTGGTATTGTTATATTACTATTGCGGTGCTATAATATTCAAAAAAAGAATTTTCCCTTTATAGGTAGAAAATTTAACAATCTTTGTAAGCATGAAGTAACACTAGAAATCACACCCAAAAAGAAAAGAATTGCTTAATTACTTAAATTGCATGACCAATTCCATTTAATTTTCAAAATATTGCTGAGACTGGATGAAATTTCCGGGTCTTTTAACCTGTGCAACTCTTTAGATTCTAGTTTCTGAAAAGGGAACTGCTTTTTCATGCAGTATTCAAACTGAATACTGAATTCAAACTGAATTTACTTTTTAGTGGCTAAATAGGGTATCAACATGTAAGTGAAAATGAGATCGGCTTTCAGAAAATTTTTTGGAAATTTGATTGTTTTACTCTTAGAACTCTCACTTTTTAATTTAAATCAAATTTTCCTAATTTTATAAAAACAAATTTTGACATATTTCTTTAAAGTTTCACTGATTTATAAGACAGTATTCATTAAATAGTTGTCCTAAATTCTTGGATGTACAATAGTGACGTTAAATATGGAAGAATTTTGACTTTGAGAAGTGTATTTTAAGGTTTTGGATAATATACCATATTAATATAGGATATTATCCAGTGTTGTTATATGTTATCTAGATAATATTGGATACTATCTACATAAATTACATATTGGCTAAAAATCATTTGGATAATATAATACTATCTAGATAATATCCTATACTACCCAATATTGTATACTATCTGTAACATATACATAAGAAAACAGTGTTTATCTATATATCATAAATGAGTAAACGAGCATGCATAAGCATAACATAAGAAGAATAGCAAAACGCATTCTGGTCAGGATTTTTTCGAAATTTTTTGGAAAGAAGTAGATCGATTCTTTGATTTCGTCGGTTATATTCAAACACAAAAAAGCTCCGCTTTTTGCAGCAGAAAAGCTAGCGTTTTGGGCTATTTAGGGTTTCATACACTAACTGCCATTTAGTAT
>JABJWA020000083.1:0-32500 GCA_020352615.2 Yoshiicerus persimilis
TTACATTGCGCTACCTGAGACGCTAAACATCGTTTTCATAATATAAAATTATGCCCTACTTTTTAATGAATTCTTTTTAGATTGTTATTTCATTAATAAATACAAACAGTAATAGTCTTAATAGAGATGCTTATTTACTAAAATGTTTGTACTTCTTAATTGGCTGAACCGTGTAAATCCTAAATTGCGCTTCACAACGGATCCAGCTTTTTATTGCGAAACTAAAAATGTTCTATGGATAAATACAAATGATTGCAGATTACTAACAATTTTCAAAACAGAAGTTTTACAATGGTTGGTGTTATTCGTTGCCAGTATTCGCAACGCCAAATTGATCGTATTTACAAATGTTGCATTGTGCTTTCTAAGTCACTAAACATCCTGTTTATAAGATAAAAATATGCCCTAATTTTGCAAGAATTTTTAACAGGTTGCTATTGCATTAATAAATAGAAACAGTAATATAGTTTATAGGGATGCTTGTTTACTAGATGTGTGTATTTCTTAATTAGCTAAACCGTGTAAATTTTAAATTGTGCTTCACAACGGATCCAGCTTTTTATTAGGAAACTAAAATGTTCAATGGATAACAAGGAATGATTAAAATGTACTAATACTTTACAAAACATAAGCATCACAATGGTATTCGTTGGCAGTATTTGCAACGCCAAATTCATGGGATTTACATATGTTGCATTGCGCTACCTGAGACGCTAAACATCGTTTTCATAAGATAAAATTATGCCCTACTTTTTAAAGAATTCTTTTTAGATTGTTATTTCATTAATAAATACAAACAGTAATAGTCTTAATAGAGATGCTTATTTACTAAAATGTTTGTTTTTCTTAATTGGCTAAACCGTGTAAATCCTAAATTGCGCTTCACAACGGATCCAGCTTTTTATTGCGAAACTAAAATGTTCTATGGATAATAACGAATGATTGGAATTCACTAATAGTTTTCAAAACAGAAGTTTCACAATGGTATGTGTTATTCGTTGCCAGTATTCGCAACGCTAAATTCATTGGATTTACATATGTTGCATTTCGCTACCTGAGACGCTAAACATCGTTTTCATGAAATAAAATTATGCCCTAGTTTTTAAAGAATTCTTTTTAGATTGTTATTTCATTAATAAATACAAACAGTAATAGTCTTAATAGAGATGCGTATTTACTAAAATGTTTGTACTTCTTAATTGGCTAAACCGTGTAAATCCTAAATTGCGCTTCACAACGGATCCAGCTTTTTATTGCGAAACTAAAAATGTTCTATGGATAAATACGAATGATTGCAGATTACTAACAATTTTCAATACAGAAGTTTTACAATGGTTGGTGTTATTCGTTGCCAGTATTCGCAACGCCAAATTGATCGTATTTACAAATGTTGCATTGTGCTTTCTAAGTCACTAAACATACTGTTTATAAGATAAAATTATGCCCTACTTTTGAAAGAATTCTTAACAGGTTGCTATTGCATTAATAAATAGAAACAGTAATAGTGTTTATAGGGATGCTTGTTTACTAGATGCGTGCACTCCTTAATTGGCTAAACCGTGTAAATCTTACATTGTGCTTCACAACGGATCCAGCTTTTTATTGGGAAACTAAAATGTTCAATGGATAACTAGGAATGATTGGAATTTACTAATATTTTACAAAACATAAGCATCACAAATGGTATTCGATGACAGTATTCGCAACACCAAATTCGTGGGATTTATAAATGTTGCATTGCTTTAAGATGCTGGCATCTTGATTTAAGATGCTGGCATCTTGATTTAAGATGATGGCATCTTGATTTAAGATGCTGGCATCTTGATTTAAGATGCTGGCATCTTGATTTAAGATGCTGGCATCTTGATTTAAGATGCTGGCATCTTGATTTAAGATGCTGGCATCTTGATTTAAGATGCTGGCATCTTGATTTAAGATGCTGGCATCTTGATTTAAGATGCTGGCATCTTGATTTAAGATGCTGGCATCTTGATTTAAGATGCTGGCATCTTGATTTAAGATGCTGGCATCTTGATTTAAGATGCTGGCATCTTGATTTAAGATGCTGGCATCTTGATTTAAGATGCTGGCATCTTGATTTAAGATGCTGGCATCTTGATTTAAGATGCTGGCATCTTGATTTAAGATGCTGGCATCTTGATTTAAGATGCTGGCATCTTGATTTAAGATGCTGGCATCTTGATTTAAGATGCTGGCATCTTGATTTAAGATGCTGGCATCTTGATTTAAGATGCTGGCATCTTGATTTAAGATGCTGGCATCTTGATTTAAGATGCTGGCATCTTGATTTAAGATGCTGGCATCTTGATTTAAGATGCTGGCATCTTGATTTAAGATGCTGGCATCTTGATTTAAGATGCTGGCATCTTGATTTAAGATGCTGGCATCTTGATTTAAGATGCTGGCATCTTGATTTAAGATGCTGGCATCTTGATTTAAGATGCTGGCATCTTGATTTAAGATGCTGGCATCTTGATTTAAGATGCTGGCATCTTGATTTAAGATGCTGGCATCTTGATTTAAGATGCTGGCATCTTGATTTAAGATGCTGGCATCTTGATTTAAGATGCTGGCATCTTGATTTAAGATGCTGGCATCTTGATTTAAGATGCTGGCATCTTGATTTAAGATGCTGGCATCTTGATTTAAGATGCTGGCATCTTGATTTAAGATGCTGGCATCTTGATTTAAGATGCTGGCATCTTGATTTAAGATGCTGGCATCTTGATTTAAGATGCTGGCATCTTGATTTAAGATGCTGGCATCTTGATTTAAGATGCTGGCATCTTGATTTAAGATGCTGGCATCTTGATTTAAGATGCTGGCATCTTGATTTAAGATGCTGGCATCTTGATTTAAGATGCTGGCATCTTGATTTAAGATGCTGGCATCTTGATTTAAGATGCTGGCATCTTGATTTAAGATGCTGGCATCTTGATTTAAGATGCTGGCATCTTGATTTAAGATGCTGGCATCTTGATTTAAGATGCTGGCATCTTGATTTAAGATGCTGGCATCTTGATTTAAGATGCTGGCATCTTGATTTAAGATGCTGGCATCTTGATTTAAGATGCTGGCATCTTGATTTAAGATGCTGGCATCTTGATTTAAGATGCTGGCATCTTGATTTAAGATGCTGGCATCTTGATTTAAGATGCTGGCATCTTGATTTAAGATGCTGGCATCTTGATTTAAGATGCTGGCATCTTGATTTAAGATGCTGGCATCTTGATTTAAGATGCTGGCATCTTGATTTAAGATGCTGGCATCTTGATTTAAGATGCTGGCATCTTGATTTAAGATGCTGGCATCTTGATTTAAGATGCTGGCATCTTGATTTAAGATGCTGGCATCTTGATTTAAGATGCTGGCATCTTGATTTAAGATGCTGGCATCTTGATTTAAGATGCTGGCATCTTGATTTAAGATGCTGGCATCTTGATTTAAGATGCTGGCATCTTGATTTAAGATGCTGGCATCTTGATTTAAGATGCTGGCATCTTGATTTAAGATGCTGGCATCTTGATTTAAGATGCTGGCATCTTGATTTAAGATGCTGGCATCTTGATTTAAGATGCTGGCATCTTGATTTAAGATGCTGGCATCTTGATTTAAGATGCTGGCATCTTGATTTAAGATGCTGGCATCTTGATTTAAGATGCTGGCATCTTGATTTAAGATGCTGGCATCTTGATTTAAGATGCTGGCATCTTGATTTAAGATGCTGGCATCTTGATTTAAGATGCTGGCATCTTGATTTAAGATGCTGGCATCTTGATTTAAGATGCTGGCATCTTGATTTAAGATGCTGGCATCTTGATTTAAGATGCTGGCATCTTGATTTAAGATGCTGGCATCTTGATTTAAGATGCTGGCATCTTGATTTAAGATGCTGGCATCTTGATTTAAGATGCTGGCATCTTGATTTAAGATGCTGGCATCTTGATTTAAGATGCTGGCATCTTGATTTAAGATGCTGGCATCTTGATTTAAGATGCTGGCATCTTGATTTAAGATGCTGGCATCTTGATTTAAGATGCTGGCATCTTGATTTAAGATGCTGGCATCTTGATTTAAGATGCTGGCATCTTGATTTAAGATGCTGGCATCTTGATTTAAGATGCTGGCATCTTGATTTAAGATGCTGGCATCTTGATTTAAGATGCTGGCATCTTGATTTAAGATGCTGGCATCTTGATTTAAGATGCTGGCATCTTGATTTAAGATGCTGGCATCTTGATTTAAGATGCTGGCATCTTGATTTAAGATGCTGGCATCTTGATTTAAGATGCTGGCATCTTGATTTAAGATGCTGGCATCTTGATTTAAGATGCTGGCATCTTGATTTAAGATGCTGGCATCTTGATTTAAGATGCTGGCATCTTGATTTAAGATGCTGGCATCTTGATTTAAGATGCTGGCATCTTGATTTAAGATGCTGGCATCTTGATTTAAGATGCTGGCATCTTGATTTAAGATGCTGGCATCTTGATTTAAGATGCTGGCATCTTGATTTAAGATGCTGGCATCTTGATTTAAGATGCTGGCATCTTGATTTAAGATGCTGGCATCTTGATTTAAGATGCTGGCATCTTGATTTAAGATGCTGGCATCTTGATTTAAGATGCTGGCATCTTGATTTAAGATGCTGGCATCTTGATTTAAGATGCTGGCATCTTGATTTAAGATGCTGGCATCTTGATTTAAGATGCTGGCATCTTGATTTAAGATGCTGGCATCTTGATTTAAGATGCTGGCATCTTGATTTAAGATGCTGGCATCTTGATTTAAGATGCTGGCATCTTGATTTAAGATGCTGGCATCTTGATTTAAGATGCTGGCATCTTGATTTAAGATGCTGGCATCTTGATTTAAGATGCTGGCATCTTGATTTAAGATGCTGGCATCTTGATTTAAGATGCTGGCATCTTGATTTAAGATGCTGGCATCTTGATTTAAGATGCTGGCATCTTGATTTAAGATGCTGGCATCTTGATTTAAGATGCTGGCATCTTGATTTAAGATGCTGGCATCTTGATTTAAGATGCTGGCATCTTGATTTAAGATGCTGGCATCTTGATTTAAGATGCTGGCATCTTGATTTAAGATGCTGGCATCTTGATTTAAGATGCTGGCATCTTGATTTAAGATGCTGGCATCTTGATTTAAGATGCTGGCATCTTGATTTAAGATGCTGGCATCTTGATTTAAGATGCTGGCATCTTGATTTAAGATGCTGGCATCTTGATTTAAGATGCTGGCATCTTGATTTAAGATGCTGGCATCTTGATTTAAGATGCTGGCATCTTGATTTAAGATGCTGGCATCTTGATTTAAGATGCTGGCATCTTGATTTAAGATGCTGGCATCTTGATTTAAGATGCTGGCATCTTGATTTAAGATGCTGGCATCTTGATTTAAGATGCTGGCATCTTGATTTAAGATGCTGGCATCTTGATTTAAGATGCTGGCATCTTGATTTAAGATGCTGGCATCTTGATTTAAGATGCTGGCATCTTGATTTAAGATGCTGGCATCTTGATTTAAGATGCTGGCATCTTGATTTAAGATGCTGGCATCTTGATTTAAGATGCTGGCATCTTGATTTAAGATGCTGGCATCTTGATTTAAGATGCTGGCATCTTGATTTAAGATGCTGGCATCTTGATTTAAGATGCTGGCATCTTGATTTAAGATGCTGGCATCTTGATTTAAGATGCTGGCATCTTGATTTAAGATGCTGGCATCTTGATTTAAGATGCTGGCATCTTGATTTAAGATGCTGGCATCTTGATTTAAGATGCTGGCATCTTGATTTAAGATGCTGGCATCTTGATTTAAGATGCTGGCATCTTGATTTAAGATGCTGGCATCTTGATTTAAGATGCTGGCATCTTGATTTAAGATGCTGGCATCTTGATTTAAGATGCTGGCATCTTGATTTAAGATGCTGGCATCTTGATTTAGAATGCTGGCATCTTGATTTAAGATGCTGGCATCTTGATTTAAGATGCTGGCATCTTGATTTAAGATGCTGGCATCTTGATTTAAGATGCTGGCATCTTGATTTAAGATGCTGGCATCTTGATTTAAGATGCTGGCATCTTGATTTAAGATGCTGGCATCTTGATTTAGAATGCTGGCATCTTGATTTAAGATGCTGGCATCTTGATTTAAGATGCTGGCATCTTGATTTAAGATGCTGGCATCTTGATTTAAGATGCTGGCATCTTGATTTAAGATGCTGGCATCTTGATTTAAGATGCTGGCATCTTGGGTTAATATGCTGGCATCTTGATTTAAGATGCTGGCATCTTGATTTAAGATGCTGGCATCTTGATTTAAGATGCTGGCATCTTGATTTAAGATGCTGGCATCTTGATTTAAGATGCTGGCATCTTAATTTAAGATGCTGGCATCTTGATTTAAGATGCTGGCATCTTGATTTAAGATGCTGGCATCTTGATTTAAGATGCTGGCATCTTGATTTAAGATGCTGGCATCTTGATTTAAGATGCTGGCATCTTGATTTAAGATGCTGGCATCTTGATTTAAGATGCTGGCATCTTGATTTATGATGCTGGCATCTTGATTTAAGATGCTGGCATCTTGATTTAAGATGCTGGCATCTTGATTTAAGATGCTGGCATCTTGATTTAAGATGCTGGCATCTTGATTTAAGATGCTGGCATCTTGATTTAGAATGCTGGCATCTTGATTTAAGATGCTGGCATCTTGATTTAGAATGCTGGCATCTTGATTTAAGATGCTGGCATCTTGATTTAGAATGCTGGCATCTTGATTTAAGATGCTGGCATCTTGATTTAAGATGCTGGCATCTTGATTTAAGATGCTGGCATCTTGATTTAAGATGCTGGCATCTTGATTTAAGATGCTGGCGTCTTGATTTAAGATGCTGGCATCTTGATTTAAGATGCTGGCATCTTGATTTAAGATGCTGGCATCTTGATTTAAGATGCTGGCATCTTGATTTAAGATGCTGGCATCTTGATTTAAGATGCTGGCATCTTGATTTAAGATGCTGGCATCTTGATTTAAGATGCTGGCATCTTGATTTAAGATGCTGGCATCTTGGATTAATATGCTGGCATCTTGATTTAAGATGCTGGCATCTTGATTTAAGATGCTGGCATCTTGATTTAAGATGCTGGCATCTTGATTTAAGATGCTGGCATCTTGATTTATGATGCTGGCATCTTGATTTAAGATGCTGGCATCTTGATTTAAGATGCTGGCATCTTGATTTAAGATGCTGGCATCTTGATTTAAGATGCTGGCATCTTGATTTAAGATGCTGGCATCTTGATTTAAGATGCTGGCATCTTGATTTAAGATGCTGGCATCTTGATTTAAGATGCTGGCATCTTGATTTAAGATGCTGGCATCTTGATTTAAGATGCTGGCATCTTGATTTAAGATGCTGGCATCTTGATTTAAGATGCTGGCATCTTGATTTAAGATGCTGGCATCTTGATTTAAGATGCTGGCATCTTGATTTAAGATGCTGGCATCTTGATTTAAGATGCTGGCATCTTGATTTAAGATGCTGGCATCTTGATTTAAGATGCTGGCATCTTGATTTAAGATGCCGGCATCTTGATTTAAGATGCTGGCATCTTGATTTAAGATGCTGGCATCTTGATTTAAGATGCTGGCATCTTGATTTAAGATGCTGGCATCTTGATTTAAGATGCTGGCATCTTGATTTTAAGATGCTGGCATCTTGATTTAAGATGCTGGCATCTTGATTTAAGATGCTGGCATCTTGATTTAAGATGCTGGCATCTTGATTTAAGATGCTGGCATCTTGATTTAAGATGCTGGCATCTTGATTTAAGATGCTGGCATCTTGATTTAAGATGCCGGCATCTTGATTTAAGATGCTGGCATCTTGATTTAAGATGCTGGCATCTTGATTTAAGATGCTGGCATCTTGATTTAAGATGCTGGCATCTTGATTTAAGATGCTGGCATCTTGATTTAAGATGCTGGCATCTTGATTTAAGATGCTGGCATCTTGATTTAAGATGCTGGCATCTTGATTTAAGATGCTGGCATCTTGATTTAAGATGCTGGCATCTTGATTTAAGATGCTGGCATCTTGATTTAAGATGCTGGCATCTTGATTTAAGATGCTGGCATCTTGATTTAAGATGCTGGCATCTTGATTTAAGATGCTGGCATCTTGATTTATGATGCTGGCATCTTGATTTAAGATGCTGGCATCTTGATTTAAGATGCTGGCATCTTGATTTAAGATGCTGGCATCTTGATTTAGGATGCTGGCATCTTGATTTAAGATGCTGGCATCTTGATTTAAGATGCTGGCATCTTGATTTAAGATGCTGGCATCTTGATTTAAGATGCTGGCATCTTGATTTAAGATGCTGGCATCTTGATTTAAGATGCTGGCATCTGGATTTAAGATGCTGGCATCTTGATTTAAGATGCTGGCATCTTGATTTAAGATGCTGGCATCTTGATTTAAGATGCTGGCATCTTGATTTAAGATGCTGGCATCATGATTTAAGATGCTGGCATCTTGATTTAAGATGCTGGCATCTTGATTTAAGATGCTGGCATCTTGATTTAAGATGCTGGCATCTTGATTTAAGATGCTGGCATCTTGATTTAAGATGCTGGCATCTTGATGCTGGCATCTTGATTTAAGATGCTGGCATCTTGATTTAAGATGCTGGCATCTTGATTTAAGATGCTGGCATCTTGATTTAAGATGCTGGCATCTTGATTTAAGATGCTGGCATCTTGATTTAAGATGCTGGCATCTTGATTTAAGATGCTGGCATCTTGATTTAAGATGCTGGCATCTTGATTTAAGATGCTGGCATCTTGATTTAAGATGCTGGCATCTTGATTTAAGATGCTGGCATCTTGATTTAATATGCTGGCATCTTGATTTAATATGCTGGCATCTTGATTTAAGATGCTGGCATCTTGATTTAAGATGCTGGCATCTTGATTTAAGATGCTGGCATCTTGATTTAAGATGCTGGCATCTTGATTTAAGATGCTGGCATCTTGATTTAAGATGCTGGCATCTTGATTTAAGATGCTGGCATCTTGATTTAAGATGCTGGCATCTTGATTTAATATGCTGGCATCTTGATTTAAGATGCTGGCATCTTGATTTAAGATGCTGGCATCTTGATTTAAGATGCTGGCATCTTGATTTATGATGCTGGCATCTTGATTTAAGATGCTGGCATCTTGATTTAAGATGCTGGCATCTTGATTTAAGATGCTGGCATCTTGATTTAAGATGCTGGCATCTTGATTTAAGATGCTGGCATCTTGATTTAAGATGCTGGCATCTTGATTTAAGATGCTGGCATCTTGATTTAAGATGCTGGCATCTTGATTTAAGATGCTGGCATCTTGATTTAAGATGCTGGCATCTTGACTTAAGATGCTGGCATCTTGATTTAAGATGCTGGCATCTTGATTTAAGATGCTGGCATCTTGATTTAAGATGCTGGCATCTTGATTTAAGATGCTGGCATCTTGATTTAAGATGCTGGCATCTTGATTTAAGATGCTGGCATCTTGATTTAAGATGCTGGCATCTTGATTTAAGATGCTGGCATCTTGATTTAAGATGCTGGCATCTTGATTTAAGATGCTGGCATCTTGATTTAAGATGCTGGCGTCTTGATTTAAGATGCTGGCATCTTGATTTAAGATGCTGGCATCTTGATTTAAGATGCTGGCATCTTGATTTAAGATGCTGGCATCTTGATTTAAGATGCTGGCATCTTGATTTAAGATGCTGGCATCTTGATTTAAGATGCTGGCATCTTGATTTAAGATGCTGGCATCTTGATTTAAGATGCTGGCATCTTGATTTAAGATGCTGGCATCTTGATTTAAGATGCTGGCATCTTGATTTAAGATGCTGGCATCTTGATTTAAGATGCTGGCATCTTGATTTAAGATGCTGGCATCTTGATTTAAGATGCTGGCATCTTGATTTAAGATGCTTGCATCTTGATTTAAGATGCTGGCATCTTGATTTAAGATGCTGGCATCTTGATTTAAGATGCTGGCATCTTGATTTAAGATGCTGGCATCTTGATTTAAGATGCTGGCATCTTGATTTAAGATGCTGGCATCTTGATTTAAGATGCTGGCATCTTGATTTAAGATGCTGGCATCTTGATTTAAGATGCTGGCATCTTGATTTAAGATGCTGGCATCTTGATTTAAGATGCTGGCATCTTGATTTAAGATGCTGGCATCTTGATTTAAGATGCTGGCATCTTGATTTAAGATGCTGGCATCATGATTTAAGATGCTGGCATCTTGATTTAAGATGCTGGCATCTTGATTTAAGATGCTGGCATCTTGATTTAAGATGCTGGCATCTTGATTTAAGATGCTGGCATCTTGATTTAAGATGCTGGCATCTTGGGTTAATATGCTGGCATCTTGATTTAAGATGCTGGCATCTTGATTTAAGATGCTGGCATCTTGATTTAAGATGCTGGCATCTTGATTTAAGATGCTGGCATCTTGATTTAAGATGCTGGCATCTTGATTTAAGATGCTGGCATCTTGATTTAAGATGCTGGCATCTTGATTTAAGATGCTGGCATCTTGATTTAAGATGCTGGCATCTTGATTTAAGATGCTGGCATCTTGATTTAAGATGCTGGCATCTTGATTTAAGATGCTGGCATCTTGATTTAAGATGCTGGCATCTTGATTTAAGATGCTGGCATCTTGATTTAAGATGCTGGCATCTTGATTTAAGATGCTGGCATCTTGATTTAAGATGCTGGCATCTTGATTTAAGATGCTGGCATCTTGATTTAAGATGCTGGCATCTTGATTTAAGATGCTGGCATCTTGATTTAAGATGCTGGCATCTTGATTTAAGATGCTGGCATCTTGATTTAAGATGCTGGCATCTTGATTTAAGATGCTGGCATCTTGATTTAAGATGCTGGCATCTTGATTTAAGATGCTGGCATCTTGATTTAGATGCTGGCATCTTGATTTAAGATGCTGGCATCTTGATTTAAGATGCTGGCATCTTGATTTAAGATGCTGGCATCTTGATTTAAGAAGCTGGCAGCTTGATTTAAGATGCTGGCATCTTGATTTAAGATGCTGGCATCTTGATTTAAGATGCTGGCATCTTGATTTAAGATGCTGGCATCTTGATTTAAGATGCTGGCATCTTGATTTAAGATGCTGGCATCTTGATTTAAGATGCTGGCATCTTGATTTAAGATGCTGGCATCTTGATTTAAGATGCTGGCATCTTGATTTAAGATGCTGGCATCTTGATTTAAGATGCTGGCATCTTGATTTAAGATGCTGGCATCTTGATTTAAGATGCTGGCATCTTGATTTAAGATGCTGGCATCTTGATTTAAGATGCTGGCATCTTGATTTAAGATGCTGGCATCTTGATTTAAGATGCTGGCATCTTGATTTAAGATGCTGGCATCTTGATTTAAGATGCTGGCATCTTGATTTAAGATGCTGGCATCTTGATTTAAGATGCTGGCATCTTGATTTAAGATGCTGGCATCTTGATTTAAGATGCTGGCATCTTGATTTAAGATGCTGGCATCTTGATTTAAGATGCTGGCATCTTGATTTAAGATGCTGGCATCTTGATTTAAGATGCTGGCATCTTGATTTAAGATGCTGGCATCTTGATTTAAGATGCTGGCATCTTGATTTAAGATGCTGGCATCTTGATTTAAGATGCTGGCATCTTGATTTAAGATGCTGGCATCTTGATTTAAGATGCTGGCATCTTGATTTAAGATGCTGGCATCTTGATTTAAGATGCTGGCATCTTGATTTAAGATGCTGGCATCTTGATTTAAGATGCTGGCATCTTGATTTAAGATGCTGGCATCTTGATTTAGGATGCTGGCATCTTGATTTAAGATGCTGGCATCTTGATTTAAGATGCTGGCATCTTGATTTAAGATGCTGGCATCTTGATTTAAGATGCTGGCATCTTGATTTAAGATGCCGGCATCTTGATTTAAGATGCCGGCATCTTGATTTAAGATGCCGGCATCTTGATTTAAGATGCTGGCGTCTTGGGTTAATATGCTGGCATCTTGGTTTAATATGCTGGCATCTTGATTTAAGATGCTGGCATCTTGATTTAAGATGCTGGCATCTTGATTTAAGATGCTGGCATCTTGATTTAAGATGCTGGCATCTTGATTTAAGATGCTGGCATCTTGATTTAAGATGCTGGCATCTTGATTTAAGATGCTGGCATCTTGATTTAAGATGCTGGCATCTTGATTTAAGATGCTGGCATCTTGATTTAAGATGCTGGCATCTTGATTTAAGATGCTGGCATCTTGATTTAAGATGCTGGCATCTTGATTTAAGATGCTGGCATCTTGATTTAAGATGCTGGCATCTTGATTTAAGATGCTGGCATCTTGATTTAAGATGCTGGCATCTTGATTTAAGATGCTGGCATCTTGATTTAAGATGCTGGCATCTTGATTTAAGATGCTGGCATCTTGATTTAAGATGCTGGCATCTTGATTTAAGATGCTGGCATCTTGATTTAAGATGCTGGCATCTTGATTTAAGATGCTGGCATCTTGATTTAAGATGCTGGCATCTTGATTTAAGATGCTGGCATCTTGATTTAAGATGCTGGCATCTTGATTTAAGATGCTGGCATCTTGATTTAAGATGCTGGCATCTTGATTTAAGATGCTGGCATCTTGATTTAAGATGCTGGCATCTTGATTTAAGATGCTGGCATCTTGATTTAAGATGCTGGCATCTTGATTTAAGATGCTGGCATCTTGATTTAAGATGCTGGCATCTTGATTTAAGATGCCGGCATCTTGATTTAAGATGCCGGCATCTTGATTTAAGATGCTGGCG
This sequence comes from Yoshiicerus persimilis, assembly GCA_020352615.2. NCBI lineage: Eukaryota > Metazoa > Arthropoda > Collembola > Entomobryomorpha > Tomoceridae > Yoshiicerus > Yoshiicerus persimilis. Next base: position 12,943 of record JABJWA020000083.1, read on the forward strand.
TCTTGAGTTAATATGCTGGCATCTTGGGTTAATATGCTGGCATCTTGATTTAAGATGCTGGCATCTTGATTTAAGATGCTGGCATCTTGATTTAAGATGCTGGCATCTTGATTTAAGATGCTGGCATCTTGATTTAAGATGCTGGCATCTTGATTTAAGATGCTGGCATCTTGATTTAAGATGCTGGCATCTTGATTTAAGATGCTGGCATCTTGATTTAAGATGCTGGCATCTTGATTTAAGATGCTGGCAGATTGATTTAAGATGCTGGCATCTTGATTTAAGATGCTGGCATCTTGATTTAAGATGCTGGCATCTTGATTTAAGATGCTGGCATCTTGATTTAAGATGCTGGCATCTTGATTTAAGATGCTGGCATCTTGATTTAAGATGCTGGCATCTTGATTTAAGATGCTGGCATCTTGATTTAAGATGCTGGCATCTTGATTTAAGATGCTGGCATCTTGATTTAAGATGCTGGCATCTTGATTTAAGATGCTGGCATCTTGATTTAAGATGCTGGCATCTTGATTTAAGATGCTGGCATCTTGATTTAAGATGCTGGCATCTTGATTTAAGATGCTGGCATCTTGATTTAAGATGCTGGCATCTTGATTTAAGATGCTGGCATCTTGATTTAAGATGCTGGCATCTTGATTTAAGATGCTGGCATCTTGATTTAAGATGCTGGCATCTTGATTTAAGATGCTGGCATCTTGATTTAAGATGCTGGCATCTTGATTTAAGATGCTGGCATCTTGATTTAAGATGCTGGCATCTTGATTTAAGATGCTGGCATCTTGATTTAAGATGCTGGCATCTTGATTTAAGATGCTGGCATCTTGATTTAAGATGCTGGCATCTTGATTTAAGATGCTGGCATCTTGATTTAAGATGCTGGCATCTTGATTTAAGATGCTGGCATCTTGATTTAAGATGCTGGCATCTTGATTTAAGATGCTGGCATCTTGATTTAAGATGCTGGCATCTTGATTTAAGATGCTGGCATCTTGATTTAAGATGCTGGCATCTTGATTTAAGATGCTGGCATCTTGATTTAAGATGCTGGCATCTTGATTTAAGATGCTGGCATCTTGATTTAAGATGCTGGCATCTTGATTTAAGATGCTGGCATCTTGATTTAAGATGCTGGCATCTTGATTTAAGATGCTGGCATCTTGATTTAAGATGCTGGCATCTTGATTTAAGATGCTGGCATCTTGATTTAAGATGCTGGCATCTTGATTTAAGATGCTGGCATCTTGATTTAAGATGCTGGCATCTTGATTTAAGATGCTGGCATCTTGATTTAAGATGCTGGCATCTTGATTTAAGATGCTGGCATCTTGATTTAAGATGCTGGCATCTTGATTTAAGATGCTGGCATCTTGATTTAAGATGCTGGCATCTTGATTTAAGATGCTGGCATCTTGGTTTAAGATGCTGGCATCTTGGTTTAAGATGCTGGCATCTTGATTTAAGATGCTGGCATCTTGATTTAAGATGCTGGCATCTTGATTTAAGATGCTGGCATCTTGATTTAAGATGCTGGCATCTTGATTTAAGATGCTGGCATCTTGATTTAAGATGCTGGCATCTTGATTTAAGATGCTGGCATCTTGATTTAAGATGCTGGCATCTTGATTTAAGATGCTGGCATCTTGATTTAAGATGCTGGCATCTTGATTTAAGATGCTGGCATCTTGATTTAAGATGCTGGCATCTTGATTTAAGATGCTGGCATCTTGATTTAAGATGCTGGCATCTTGATTTAAGATGCTGGCATCTTGATTTAAGATGCTGGCATCTTGATTTAAGATGCTGGCATCTTGATTTAAGATGCTGGCATCTTGATTTAAGATGCTGGCATCTTGATTTAAGATGCTGGCATCTTGATTTAAGATGCTGGCATCTTGATTTAAGATGCTGGCATCTTGATTTAAGATGCTGGCATCTTGATTTAAGATGCTGGCATCTTGATTTAAGATGCTGGCATCTTGATTTAAGATGCTGGCATCTTGATTTAAGATGCTGGCATCTTGATTTAAGATGCTGGCATCTTGATTTAAGATGCTGGCATCTTGATTTAAGATGCTGGCATCTTGATTTAAGATGCTGGCATCTTGATTTAAGATGCTGGCATCTTGATTTAAGATGCTGGCATCTTGATTTAAGATGCTGGCATCTTGATTTAAGATGCTGGCATCTTGATTTAAGATGCTGGCATCTTGATTTAAGATGCTGGCATCTTGATTTAAGATGCTGGCATCTTGATTTAAGATGCTGGCATCTTGATTTAAGATGCTGGCATCTTGATTTAAGATGCTGGCATCTTGATTTAAGATGCTGGCATCTTGATTTAAGATGCTGGCATCTTGATTTAAGATGCTGGCATCTTGATTTAAGATGCTGGCATCTTGATTTAAGATGCTGGCATCTTGATTTAAGATGCTGGCATCTTGATTTAAGATGCTGGCATCTTGATTTAAGATGCTGGCATCTTGATTTAAGATGCTGGCATCTTGATTTAAGATGCTGGCATCTTGATTTAAGATGCTGGCATCTTGATTTAAGATGCTGGCATCTTGATTTAAGATGCTGGCATCTTGATTTAAGATGCTGGCATCTTGATTTAAGATGCTGGCATCTTGATTTAAGATGCTGGCATCTTGATTTAAGATGCTGGCATCTTGATTTAAGATGCTGGCATCTTGATTTAAGATGCCGGCATCTTGATTTAAGATGCTGGCATCTTGATTTAAGATGCTGGCATCTTGATTTAAGATGCTGGCATCTTGATTTAAGATGCTGGCATCTTGACTTAAGATGCTGGCATCTTGATTTAAGATGCTGGCATCTTGATTTAAGATGCTGGCATCTTGATTTAAGATGCTGGCATCTTGATTTAAGATGCTGGCATCTTGATTTAAGATGCTGGCATCTTGATTTAAGATGCTGGCATCTTGATTTAAGATGCTGGCATCTTGATTTAAGATGCTGGCATCTTGATTTAAGATGCTGGCATCTTGATTTAAGATGCTGGCATCTTGATTTAAGATGCTGGCATCTTGATTTAAGATGCTGGCATCTTGATTTAAGATGCTGGCATCTTGATTTAAGATGATGGCATCTTGATTTAAGATGCTGGCATCTTGATTTAAGATGCTGGCATCTTGATTTAAGATGCTGGCATCTGGATTTAAGATGCTGGCATCTTGATTTAAGATGCTGGCATCTTGATTTAAGATGCTGGCATCTTGATTTAAGATGCTGGCATCTTGATTTAAGATGCTGGCATCTTGATTTAAGATGCTGGCATCTTGATTTATGATGCTGGCATCTTGATTTAAGATGCTGGCATCTTGATTTAAGATGCTGGCATCTTGATTTAAGATGCTGGCATCTTGATTTAAGATGCTGGCATCTTGATTTAAGATGCTGGCATCTTGATTTAAGATGCTGGCATCTTGATTTAAGATGCTGGCATCTTGATTTAAGATGCTGGCATCTTGATTTAAGATGCTGGCATCTTGATTTAAGATGCTGGCATCTTGATTTAAGATGCTGGCATCTTGATTTAAGATGCTGGCATCTTGATTTAAGATGCTGGCATCTTGATTTAAGACGCTGGCATCTTGATTTAAGATGCTGGCATCTTGATTTAAGATGCTGGCATCTTGATTTAAGATGCTGGCATCTTGATTTAAGATGCTGGCATCTTGATTTAAGATGCTGGCATCTTGATTTAAGATGCTGGCATCTTGATTTAAGATGCTGGCATCTTGATTTAAGATGCTGGCATCTTGATTTAAGATGCTGGCATCTTGATTTAAGATGCTGGCATCTTGATTTAAGATGCTGGCATCTTGATTTAAGATGCTGGCATCTTGATTTAAGATGCTGGCATCTTGATTTAAGATGCTGGCATCTTGATTTAAGATGCTGGCATCTTGATTTAAGATGCTGGCATCTTGATTTAAGATGCTGGCATCTTGATTTAAGATGCTGGCATCTTGATTTAAGATGCTGGCATCTTGATTTAAGATGCTGGCATCTTGATTTAAGATGCTGGCATCTTGATTTAAGATGCTGGCATCTTGATTTAAGATGCTGGCATCTTGATTTAAGATGCTGGCATCTTGATTTAAGATGCTGGCATCTTGATTTAAGATGCTGGCATCTTGATTTAAGATGCTGGCATCTTGATTTAAGATGCTGGCATCTTGATTTAAGATGCTGGCATCTTGATTTAAGATGCTGGCATCTTGATTTAATATGCTGGCATCTTGGGTTAATATGCTGGCATCTTGATTTAAGATGCTGGCATCTTGATTTAAGATGCTGGCATCTTGATTTAAGATGCTGGCATCTTGATTTAAGATGCTGGCATCTTGATTTAAGATGCTGGCATCTTGATTTAAGATGCTGGCATCTTGATTTAAGATGCTGGCATCTTGATTTAAGATGCTGGCATCTTGATTTAAGATGCTGGCATCTTGATTTAAGATGCTGGCATCTTGATTTAAGATGCTGGCATCTTGATTTAAGATGCTGGCATCTTGATTTAAGATGCTGGCATCTTGATTTAAGATGCTGGCATCTTGATTTAAGATGCTGGCATCTTGATTTAAGATGCTGGCATCTTGATTTAAGATGCTGGCATCTTGATTTAAGATGCTGGCATCTTGATTTAAGATGCTGGCATCTTGATTTAAGATGCTGGCATCTTGATTTAAAATGCTGGCATCTTGATTTAAGATGCTGGCATCTTGATTTAAGATGCTGGCATCTTGATTTAAGATGCTGGCATCTTGATTTAAGATGCTGGCATCTTGATTTAAGATGCTGGCATCTTGATTTAAGATGCTGGCATCTTGATTTAAGATGCTGGCATCTTGATTTAAGATGCTGGCATCTTGATTTAAGATGCTGGCATCTTGATTTAAGATGCTGGCATCTTGATTTAAGATGCTGGCATCTTGATTTAAGATGCTGGCATCTTGATTTAAGATGCTGGCATCTTGATTTAAGATGCTGGCATCTTGATTTAAGATGCTGGCATCTTGATTTAAGATGCTGGCATCTTGATTTAAGATGCTGGCATCTTGATTTAAGATGCTGGCATCTTGATTTAAGATGCTGGCATCTTGATTTAAGATGCTGGCATCTTGATTTAAGATGCTGGCATCTTAATTTAAGATGCTGGCATCTTGATTTAAGATGCTGGCATCTTGATTTAAGATGCTGGCATCTTGATTTAAGATGCTGGCATCTTGATTTAAGATGCCGGCATCTTGATTTAAGATGCCGGCATCTTGATTTAAGATGCCGGCATCTTGATTTAAGATGCTGGCATCTTGATTTAAGATGCTGGCATCTTGATTTAAGATGCTGGCATCTTGATTTAAGATGCTGGCATCTTGATTTAAGATGCTGGCATCTTGATTTAAGATGCTGGCATCTTGATTTAAGATGCTGGCATCTTGATTTAAGATGCTGGCATCTTGATTTAAGATGCTGGCATCTTGATTTAAGATGCTGGCATCTTGATTTAAGATGCTGGCATCTTGATTTAAGATGCTGGCATCTTGATTTAAGATGCTGGCATCTTGATTTAAGATGCTGGCATCTTGATTTAAGATGCTGGCATCTTGATTTAAGATGCTGGCATCTTGATTTAAGATGCTGGCATCTTGATTTAAGATGCTGGCATCTTGATTTAAGATGCTGGCATCTTGATTTAAGATGCTGGCATCTTGATTTAAGATGCTGGCATCTTGATTTAAGATGCTGGCATCTTGATTTAAGATGCTGGCATCTTGATTTAAGATGCTGGCATCTTGATTTAAGATGCTGGCATCTTGATTTAAGATGCTGGCATCTTGATTTAAGATGCTGGCATCTTGATTTAAGATGCTGGCATCTTGATTTAAGATGCTGGCATCTTGATTTAAGATGCTGGCATCTTGATTTAAGATGCTGGCATCTTGATTTAAGATGCTGGCATCTTGATTTAAGATGCTGGCATCTTGATTTAAGATGCTGGCATCTTGATTTAAGATGCTGGCATCTTGATTTAAGATGCTGGCATCTTGATTTAAGATGCTGGCATCTTGATTTAAGATGCTGGCATCTTGATTTAAGATGCTGGCATCTTGATTTAAGATGCTGGCATCTGGATTTAAGATGCTGGCATCTTGATTTAAGATGCTGGCATCTTGATTTAAGATGCTGGCATCTTGATTTAAGATGCTGGCATCTTGATTTAAGATGCTGGCATCTTGATTTAAGATGCTGGCATCTTGATTTAAGATGCTGGCATCTTGATTTAGGATGCTGGCATCTTGATTTAAGATGCTGGCATCTTGATTTAAGATGCTGGCATCTTGATTTAAGATGCTGGCATCTTGATTTAAGATGCTGGCATCTTGATTTAAGATGCTGGCATCTTGATTTAAGATGCCGGCATCTTGATTTAAGATGCTGGCATCTTGATTTAAGATGCTGGCATCTTGATTTAAGATGCTGGCATCTTGATTTAAGATGCTGGCATCTTGATTTAAGATGCTGGCATCTTGATTTAAGATGCTGGCATCTTGATTTAAGATGCTGGCATCTTGATTTAAGATGCTGGCATCTTGATTTAAGATGCTGGCATCTTGATTTAAGATGCTGGCATCTTGATTTAAGATGCTGGCATCTTGATTTAAGATGCTGGCATCTTGATTTAAGATGCTGGCATCTTGATTTAAGATGCTGGCATCTTGATTTAAGATGCTGGCATCTTGATTTAAGATGCTGGCATCTTGATTTAAGATGCTGGCATCTTGATTTAAGATGCTGGCATCTTGATTTAAGATGCTGGCATCTTGATTTAAGATGCTGGCATCTTGATTTAAGATGCCGGCATCTTGATTTAAGATGCTGGCATCTTGATTTAAGATGCCGGCATCTTGATTTAAGATGCCGGCATCTTGACTTAAGATGCTGGCGTCTTGGGTTAATATGCTGGCATCTTGATTTAAGATGCTGGCATCTTGATTTAAGATGCTGGCATCTTGATTTAAGATGCTGGCATCTTGATTTAAGATGCTGGCATCTTGATTTAAGATGCTGGCATCTTGATTTAAGATGCTGGCATCTTGATTTAAGATGCTGGCATCTTGATTTAAGATGCTGGCATCTTGATTTAAGATGCCGGCATCTTGATTTAAGATGCTGGCATCTTGATTTAAGATGCTGGCATCTTGATTTAAGATGCTGGCATCTTGATTTAGGATGCTGGCATCTTGATTTAAGATGCTGGCATCTTGATTTAAGATGCTGGCATCTTGATTTAAGATGCTGGCATCTTGATTTAAGATGCTGGCATCTTAATTTAAGATGCTGGCATCTTGATTTAAGATGCTGGCATCTTGATTTAAGATGCTGGCATCTTGATTTAAGATGCTGGCATCTTGATTTAAGATGCTGGCATCTTGATTTAAGATGCTGGCATCTTGATTTAAGATGCTGGCATCTTGATTTAAGATGCTGGCATCTTGATTTAAGATGCTGGCATCTTGATTTAAGATGCTGGCATCTTGATTTAAGATGCGGGCATCTTGATTTAAGATGCTGGCATCTTGATTTAAGATGCTGGCATCTTGATTTAAGATGCTGGCATCTTGATTTAAGATGCTGGCATCTTGATTTAAGATGCTGGCATCTTGATTTAAGATGCTGGCATCTTGGTTAATATGCTGGCATCTTGATTTAAGATGCTGGCATCTTGATTTAAGATGCTGGCATCTTGATTTAAGATGCTGGCATCTTGATTTAAGATGCTGGCATCTTGATTTAAGATGCTGGCATCTTGATTTAAGATGCTGGCATCTTGATTTAAGATGCTGGCATCTTGATTTAAGATGCTGGCATCTTGATTTAAGATGCTGGCATCTTGATTTAAGATGCTGGCATCTTGATTTAAGATGCTGGCATCTTGATTTAAGATGCTGGCATCTTGATTTAAGATGCTGGCATCTTGATTTAAGATGCTGGCATCTTGATTTAAGATGCTGGCATCTTGATTTAAGATGCTGGCATCTTGATTTAAGATGCTGGCATCTTGATTTAAGATGCTGGCATCTTGATTTAAGATGCTGGCATCTTGATTTAAGATGCTGGCATCTTGATTTAAGATGCTGGCATCTTGATTTAAGATGCTGGCATCTTGATTTAAGATGCTGGCATCTTGATTTAAGATGCTGGCATCTTGATTTAAGATGCTGGCATCTTGATTTAAGATGCTGGCATCTTGATTTAAGATGCTGGCATCTTGATTTAAGATGCCGGCATCTTGATTTAAGATGCCGGCATCTTGATTTAAGATGCCGGCATCTTGATTTAAGATGCTGGCGTCTTGGGTTAATATGCTGGCATCTTGGGTTAATATGCTGGCATCTTGATTTAAGATGCTGGCATCTTGATTTAAGATGCTGGCATCTTGATTTAAGATGCTGGCATCTTGATTTAAGATGCTGGCATCTTGATTTAAGATGCTGGCATCTTAATTTAAGATGCTGGCATCTTGATTTAAGATGCTGGCATCTTGATTTAAGATGCTGGCATCTTGATTTAAGATGCTGGCATCTTGATTTAAGATGCTGGCATCTTGATTTAAGATGCTGGCATCTTGATTTAAGATGCTGGCATCTTGATTTAAGATGCTGGCATCTTGATTTAAGATGCTGGCATCTTGATTTAAGATGCTGGCATCTTGATTTAAGATGCTGGCATCTTGATTTAAGATGCTGGCATCTTGATTTAAGATGCTGGCATCTTGATTTAAGATGCTGGCATCTTGATTTAAGATGCCGGCATCTTGATTTAAGATGCTGGCATCTTGATTTAAGATGCTGGCATCTTGATTTAAGATGCCGGCATCTTGATTTAAGATGCTGGCGTCTTGGGTTAATATGCTGGCATCTTGATTTAAGATGCTGGCATCTTGATTTAAGATGCTGGCATCTTGATTTAAGATGCTGGCATCTTGATTTAAGATGCTGGCATCTTGATTTAAGATGCTGGCATCTTGATTTAAGATGCTGGCATCTTGATTTAAGATGCTGGCATCTTGATTTAAGATGCTGGCATCTTGATTTAAGATGCCGGCATCTTGATTTAAGATGCCGGCATCTTGATTTAAGATGCTGGCATCTTGATTTAAGATGCTGGCATCTTGGTTTAATATGCTGGCATCTTGATTTAAGATGCTGGCATCTTGATTTAAGATGCTGGCATCTTGATTTAAGATGCTGGCATCTTGATTTAAGATGCTGGCATCTTGATTTAAGATGCTGGCATCTTGATTTAAGATGCTGGCATCTTAATTTAAGATGCTGGCATCTTGATTTAAGATGCTGGCATCTTGATTTAAGATGCTGGCATCTTGATTTAAGATGCTGGCATCTTGATTTAAGATGCTGGCATCTTGATTTAAGATGCTGGCATCTTGATTTAAGATGCTGGCATCTTGATTTAAGATGCTGGCATCTTGATTTAAGATGCTGGCATCTTGATTTAAGATGCTGGCATCTTGATTTAAGATGCGGGCATCTTGATTTAAGATGCTGGCATCTTGATTTAAGATGCTGGCATCTTGATTTAAGATGCTGGCATCTTGATTTAAGATGCTGGCATCTTGATTTAAGATGCTGGCATCTTGATTTAAGATGCTGGCATCTTGGGTTAATATGCTGGCATCTTGATTTAAGATGCTGGCATCTTGATTTAAGATGCTGGCATCTTGATTTAAGATGCTGGCATCTTGATTTAAGATGCTGGCATCTTGATTTAAGATGCTGGCATCTTGATTTAAGATGCTGGCATCTTGATTTAAGATGCTGGCATCTTGATTTAAGATGCTGGCATCTTGATTTAAGATGCTGGCATCTTGATTTAAGATGCTGGCATCTTGATTTAAGATGCTGGCATCTTGATTTAAGATGCTGGCATCTTGATTTAAGATGCCGGCATCTTGATTTAAGATGCCGGCATCTTGATTTAAGATGCTGGCATCTTGATTTAAGATGCTGGCATCTTGGGTTAATATGCTGGCATCTTGATTTAAGATGCTGGCATCTTGATTTAAGATGCTGGCATCTTGATTTAAGATGCTGGCATCTTGATTTAAGATGCTGGCATCTTGATTTAAGATGCTGGCATCTTGATTTAAGATGCTGGCATCTTGATTTAAGATGCTGGCATCTTGATTTAAGATGCTGGCATCTTGATTTAAGATGCTGGCATCTTGATTTAAGATGCTGGCATCTTGATTTAAGATGCTGGCATCTTGATTTAAGATGCTGGCATCTTGGGTTAATATGCTGGCATCTTGATTTAAGATGCTGGCATCTTGATTTAAGATGATGGCATCTTGATTTAAGATGCTGGCATCTTGATTTAAGATGCTGGCATCTTGATTTAAGATGCTGGCATCTTGATTTAAGATGCTGGCATCTTGATTTAAGATGCTGGCATCTTGATTTAAGATGCTGGCATCTTGATTTAAGATGCTGGCATCTTGATTTAAGATGCTGGCATCTTGATTTATGATGCTGGCATCTTGATTTAAGATGCTGGCATCTTGATTTAAGATGCTGGCATCTTGATTTAAGATGCTGGCATCTTGATTTAAGATGCTGGCATCTTGATTTAAGATGCTGGCATCTTGATTTAAGATGCTGGCATCTTGATTTAAGATGCTGGCATCTTGATTTAAGATGCTGGCATCTTGATTTAAGATGCTGGCATCTTGATTTAAGATGCTGGCATCTTGATTTAAGATGCTGGCATCTTGATTTAAGATGCTGGCATCTTGATTTAAGATGCTGGCATCTTGATTTAAGATGCTGGCATCTTGATTTAAGATGCTGGCATCTTGATTTAAGATGCTGGCATCTTGATTTAAGATGCTGGCATCTTGATTTAAGATGCTGGCATCTTGATTTAAGATGCTGGCATCTTGATTTAAGATGCTGGCATCTTGATTTAAGATGCTGGCATCTTGATTTAAGATGCTGGCATCTTGATTTAAGATGCTGGCATCTTGATTTAAGATGCTGGCATCTTGATTTAAGATGCTGGCATCTTGATTTAAGATGCTGGCATCTTGATTTAAGATGCTGGCATCTTGATTTAAGATGCTGGCATCTTGATTTAAGATGCTGGCATCTTGATTTAAGATGCTGGCATCTTGATTTAAGATGCTGGCATCTTGATTTAAGATGCTGGCATCTTGATTTAAGATGCTGGCATCTTGATTTAAGATGCTGGCATCTTGATTTAAGATGCTGGCATCTTGATTTAAGATGCTGGCATCTTGATTTAAGATGCTGGCATCTTGATTTAAGATGCTGGCATCTTGATTTAAGATGCTGGCATCTTGATTTAAGATGCTGGCATCTTGATTTAAGATGCTGGCATCTTGATTTAAGATGCTGGCATCTTGATTTAAGATGCTGGCATCTTGATTTAAGATGCTGGCATCTTGATTTAAGATGCCGGCATCTTGATTTAAGATGCCGGCATCTTGATTTAAGATGCCGGCATCTTGATTTAAGATGCTGGCGTCTTGGGTTAATATGCTGGCATCTTGGGTTAATATGCTGGCATCTTGATTTAAGATGCTGGCATCTTGATTTAAGATGCTGGCATCTTGATTTAAGATGCTGGCATCTTGATTTAAGATGCTGGCATCTTGATTTAAGATGCTGGCATCTTAATTTAAGATGCTGGCATCTTGATTTAAGATGCTGGCATCTTGATTTAAGATGCTGGCATCTTGATTTAAGATGCTGGCATCTTGATTTAAGATGCTGGCATCTTGATTTAAGATGCTGGCATCTTGATTTAAGATGCTGGCATCTTCATTTAAGATGCTGGCATCTTGATTTAAGATGCTGGCATCTTGATTTAAGATGCTGGCATCTTGATTTAAGATGCTGGCATCTTGATTTAAGATGCTGGCATCTTGATTTAAGATGCTGGCATCTTGATTTAAGATGCTGGCATCTTGATTTAAGATGCTGGCATCTTGATTTAAAATGCTGGCATCTTGATTTAAGATGCTGGCATCTTGATTTAAGATGCTGGCATCTTGGGTTAATATGCTGGCATCTTGATTTAAGATGCTGGCATCTTGATTTAAGATGCTGGCATCTTGATTTAAGATGCTGGCATCTTGATTTAAGATGCTGGCATCTTGATTTAAGATGCTGGCATCTTGATTTAAGATGCTGGCATCTTGATTTAAGATGCTGGCATCTTGATTTAAGATGCTGGCATCTTGATTTAAGATGCTGGCATCTTGATTTAAGATGCCGGCATCTTGATTTAAGATGCCGGCATCTTGATTTAAGATGCTGGCGTCTTGGGTTAATATGCTGGCATCTTGATTTAAGATGCTGGCATCTTGATTTAAGATGCTGGCATCTTGATTTAAGATGCTGGCATCTTGATTTAAGATGCTGGCATCTTGATTTAAGATGCTGGCATCTTGATTTAAGATGCTGGCATCTTAATTTAAGATGCTGGCATCTTGATTTAAGATGCTGGCATCTTGATTTAAGATGCTGGCATCTTGATTTAAGATGCTGGCATCTTGATTTAAGATGCTGGCATCTTGATTTAAGATGCTGGCATCTTGATTTAAGATGCCGGCATCTTGATTTAAGATGCTGGCATCTTGATTTAAGATGCTGGCATCTTGATTTAAGATGCTGGCATCTTGATTTAAGATGCTGGCATCTTGATTTAAGATGCTGGCATCTTGATTTAAGATGCTGGCATCTTGATTTAAGATGCTGGCATCTTGATTTAAGATGCTGGCATCTTGATTTAAGATGCTGGCATCTTGATTTAAGATGCTGGCATCTTGATTTAAGATGCTGGCATCTTGATTTAAGATGCTGGCATCTTGATTTAAGATGCTGGCATCTTGATTTAAGATGCTGGCATCTTGATTTAAGATGCTGGCATCTTGATTTAAGATGCTGGCATCTTGATTTAAGATGCTGGCATCTTGATTTAAGATGCTGGCATCTTGATTTAAGATGCTGGCATCTTGATTTAAGATGCTGGCATCTTGATTTAAGATGCTGGCATCTTGATTTAAGATGCTGGCATCTTGATTTAAGATGCTGGCATCTTGATTTAAGATGCTGGCATCTTGATTTAAGATGCTGGCATCTTGATTTAAGATGCTGGCATCTTGATTTAAGATGCTGGCATCTTGATTTAAGATGCTGGCATCTTGATTTAAGATGCTGGCATCTTGATTTAAGATGCTGGCATCTTGATTTAAGATGCTGGCATCTTGATTTAAGATGCTGGCATCTTGATTTAAGATGCTGGCATCTTGATTTAAGATGCTGGCATCTTGATTTAAGATGCTGGCATCTTGATTTAAGATGCTGGCATCTTGATTTAAGATGCTGGCATCTTGATTTAAGATGCTGGCATCTTGATTTAAGATGCTGGCATCTTGATTTAACATGCTGGCATCTTGATTTAAGATGCTGGCATCTTGATTTAAGATGCTGGCATCTTGATTTAAGATGCTGGCATCTTGATTTAAGATGCTGGCATCTTGATTTAAGATGCTGGCATCTTGATTTAAGATGCTGGCATCTTGATTTAAGATGCTGGCATCTTGATTTAAGATGCTGGCATCTTGATTTAAGATGCTGGCGTCTTGGGTTAATATGCTGGCATCTTGGGTTAATATGCTGGCATCTTGATTTAAGATGCTGGCATCTTGATTTAAGATGCTGGCATCTTGATTTAAGATGCTGGCATCTTGATTTAAGATGCTGGCATCTTGATTTAAGATGCTGGCATCTTGATTTAAGATGCTGGCATCTTGATTTAAGATGCTGGCATCTTGATTTAAGATGCTGGCATCTTGATTTAAGATGCTGGCATCTTGATTTAAGATGCTGGCATCTTGATTTAAGATGCTGGCATCTTGATTTAAGATGCTGGCATCTTGATTTAAGATGCTGGCATCTTGATTTAAGATGCTGGCATCTTGATTTAAGATGCTGGCATCTTGATTTAAGATGCTGGCATCTTGATTTAAGATGCTGGCATCTTGATTTAAGATGCTGGCATCTTGATTTAAGATGCTGGCATCTTGATTTAAGATGCTGGCATCTTGATTTAAGATGCTGGCATCTTGATTTAAGATGCTGGCATCTTGATTTAAGATGCTGGCATCTTGGGTTAATATGCTGGCATCTTGATTTAAGATGCTGGCATCTTGATTTAAGATGCTGGCATCTTGATTTAAGATGCTGGCATCTTGATTTAAGATGCTGGCATCTTGATTTAAGATGCTGGCATCTTGATTTAAGATGCTGGCATCTTGATTTAAGATGCTGGCATCTTGATTTAAGATGCTGGCATCTTGATTTAAGATGCTGGCATCTTGATTTAAGATGCTGGCATCTTGATTTAAGATGCTGGCATCTTGATTTAAGATGCTGGCATCTTGATTTAAGATGCTGGCATCTTGATTTAAGATGCTGGCATCTTGATTTAAGATGCGGGCATCTTGATTTAAGATGCTGGCATCTTGATTTAAGATGCTGGCATCTTGATTTAAGATGCTGGCATCTTGATTTAAGATGCTGGCATCTTGATTTAAGATGCTGGCATCTTGATTTAAGATGCTGGCATCTTGATTTAAGATGCTGGCATCTTGATTTAAGATGCTGGCATCTTGATTTAAGATGCTGGCATCTTGATTTAAGATGCTGGCATCTTGATTTAACATGCTGGCATCTTGATTTAAGATGCTGGCATCTTGATTTAAGATGCTGGCATCTTGATTTAAGATGCTGGCATCTTGATTTAAGATGCTGGCATCTTGATTTAAGATGCTGGCATCTTGATTTAAGATGCTGGCATCTTGATTAAAGATGCTGGCATCTTGATTTAAGATGCTGGCATCTTGATTTAAGATGCTGGCATCTTGATTTAAGATGCTGGCATCTTGATTTAAGATGCTGGCATCTTGATTTAAGATGCTGGCATCTTGATTTAAGATGCTGGCATCTTGATTTAAGATGCTGGCATCTTGATTTAAGATGCTGGCATCTTGATTTAAGATGCTGGCATCTTGATTTAAGATGCTGGCATCTTGATTTAAGATGCTGGCATCTTGATTTAAGATGCTGGCATCTTGATTTAAGATGCTGGCATCTTGATTTAAGATGCTGGCATCTTGATTTAAGATGCTGGCATCTTGATTTAAGATGCTGGCATCTTGATTTAAGATGCTGGCATCTTGATTTAAGATGCTGGCATCTTGATTTAAGATGCTGGCATCTTGATTTAAGATGCTGGCATCTTGATTTAAGATGCTGGCATCTTGATTTAAGATGCTGGCATCTTGATTTAAGATGCTGGCATCTTGATTTAAGATGCTGGCATCTTGATTTAAGATGCTGGCATCTTGATTTAAGATGCTGGCATCTTGATTTAAGATGCTGGCATCTTGATTTAAGATGCTGGCATCTTGATTTAAGATGCTGGCATCTTGATTTAAGATGCTGGCATCTTGATTTAAGATGCTGGCATCTTGATTTAAGATGCTGGCATCTTGATTTAAGATGCTGGCATCTTGATTTAAGATGCTGGCATCTTGATTTAAGATGCTGGCATCTTGATTTAAGATGCTGGCATCTTGATTTAAGATGCTGGCATCTTAATTTAAGATGCTGGCATCTTGATTTAAGATGCTGGCATCTTGATTTAAGATGCTGGCATCTTGATTTAAGATGCTGGCATCTTGATTTAAGATGCTGGCATCTTGATTTAAGATGCTGGCATCTTGATTTAAGATGCTGGCATCTTGATTTAAGATGCTGGCATCTTGATTTAAGATGCTGGCATCTTGATTTAAGATGCTGGCATCTTGATTTAAGATGCTGGCATCTTGATTTAAGATGCTGGCATCTTGATTTAAGATGCTGGCATCTTGATTTAAGATGCTGGCATCTTGATTTAAGATGCTGGCATCTTGATTTAAGATGCTGGCATCTTGATTTAAGATGCTGGCATCTTGATTTAAGATGCTGGCATCTTGATTTAAGATGCTGGCATCTTGATTTAAGATGCTGGCATCTTGATTTAAGATGCTGGCATCTTGGTTTAAGATGCTGGCATCTTGGTTTAAGATGCTGGCATCTTGATTTAAGATGCTGGCATCTTGATTTAAGATGCTGGCATCTTGATTTAAGATGCTGGCATCTTGATTTAAGATGCTGGCATCTTGATTTAAGATGCTGGCATCTTGATTTAAGATGCTGGCATCTTGATTTAAGATGCTGGCATCTTGATTTAAGATGCTGGCATCTTGATTTAAGATGCTGGCATCTTGATTTAAGATGCTGGCATCTTGATTTAAGATGCTGGCATCTTGATTTAAGATGCTGGCATCTTGATTTAAGATGCTGGCATCTTGATTTAAGATGCTGGCATCTTGATTTAAGATGCTGGCATCTTGATTTAAGATGCTGGCATCTTGATTTAAGATGCTGGCATCTTGATTTAAGATGCTGGCATCTTGATTTAAGATGCTGGCATCTTGATTTAAGATGCTGGCATCTTGATTTAAGATGCTGGCATCTTGATTTAAGATGCTGGCATCTTGATTTAAGATGCTGGCATCTTGATTTAAGATGCTGGCATCTTGATTTAAGATGCTGGCATCTTGATTTAAGATGCTGGCATCTTGATTTAAGATGCTGGCATCTTGGGTTAATATGCTGGCATCTTGATTTAAGATGCTGGCATCTTGATTTAAGATGCTGGCATCTTGATTTAAGATGCTGGCATCTTGATTTAAGATGCTGGCATCTTGATTTAAGATGCTGGCATCTTGATTTAAGATGCTGGCATCTTGATTTAAGATGCTGGCATCTTGATTTAAGATGCTGGCATCTTGATTTAAGATGCTGGCATCTTGATTTAAGATGCTGGCATCTTGATTTAAGATGCTGGCATCTTGATTTAAGATGCTGGCATCTTGATTTAAGATGCTGGCATCTTGATTTAAGATGCTGGCATCTTGATTTAAGATGCTGGCATCTTGATTTAAGATGCTGGCATCTTGATTTAAGATGCTGGCATCTTGATTTAAGATGCTGGCATCTTGATTTAAGATGCTGGCATCTTGATTTAAGATGCTGGCATCTTGATTTAAGATGCTGGCATCTTGATTTAAGATGCTGGCATCTTGATTTAAGATGCTGGCATCTTGATTTAAGATGCTGGCATCTTGATTTAAGATGCTGGCATCTTGATTTAAGATGCTGGCATCTTGATTTAAGATGCTGGCATCTTGATTTAAGATGCTGGCATCTTGATTTAAGATGCTGGCATCTTGATTTAAGATGCTGGCATCTTGATTTAAGATGCTGGCATCTTGATTTAAGATGCTGGCATCTTGATTTAAGATGCTGGCATCTTGATTTAAGATGCTGGCATCTTGATTTAAGATGCTGGCATCTTGATTTAAGATGCTGGCATCTTGATTTAAGATGCTGGCATCTTGAGTTAATATGCTGGCATCTTGATTTAAGATGCTGGCATCTTGATTTAAGATGCTGGCATCTTGATTTAAGATGCTGGCATCTTGATTTAAGATGCTGGCATCTTGATTTAAGATGCTGGCATCTTGATTTAAGATGCTGGCATCTTGATTTAAGATGCTGGCATCTTGATTTAAGATGCTGGCATCTTGATTTAAGATGCTGGCATCTTGATTTAAGATGCTGGCATCTTGATTTAAGATGCTGGCATCTTGATTTAAGATGCTGGCATCTTGATTTAAGATGCTGGCATCTTGATTTAAGATGCTGGCATCTTGATTTAAGATGCTGGCATCTTGATTTAAGATGCTGGCATCTTGATTTAAGATGCTGGCATCTTGATTTAAGATGCTGGCATCTTGATTTAAGATGCTGGCATCTTGATTTAAGATGCTGGCATCTTGATTTAAGATGCTGGCATCTTGATTTAAGATGCTGGCATCTTGATTTAAGATGCTGGCATCTTGATTTAAGATGCTGGCATCTTGATTTAAGATGCTGGCATCTTGATTTAAGATGCTGGCATCTTGATTTAAGATGCTGGCATCTTGGGTTAAGATGCTGGCATCTTGATTTAAGATGCTGGCATCTTGATTTAAGATGCTGGCATCTTGGGTTAAGATGCTGGCATCTTGATTTAAGATGCTGGCATCTTGATTTAAGATGCTGGCATCTTGATTTAAGATGCTGGCATCTTGATTTAAGATGCTGGCATCTTGATTTAAGATGCTGGCATCTTGATTTAAGATGCTGGCATCTTGATTTAAAATGCTGGCATCTTGATTTAAGATGCTGGCATCTTGATTTAAGATGCTGGCATCTTGATTTAAGATGCTGGCATCTTGATTTAAGATGCTGGCAACTTGATTTAAGATGCTGGCATCTTGATTTAAGATGCTGGCATCTTGATTTAAGATGCTGGCATCTTGATTTAAGATGCTGGCATCTTGATTTAAGATGCTGGCATCTTGATTTAAGATGCTGGCATCTTGATTTAAGATGCTGGCATCTTGATTTAAGATGCTGGCATCTTGATTTAAGATGCTGGCATCTTGATTTAAGATGCTGGCATCTTGATTTAAGATGCTGGCATCTTGATTTAAGATGCTGGCATCTTGATTTAAGATGCTGGCATCTTGATTTAAGATGCTGGCATCTTGATTTAAGATGCTGGCATCTTGATTTAAGATGCTGGCATCTTGATTTAAGATGCTGGCATCTTGATTTAAGATGCTGGCATCTTGATTTAAGATGCTGGCATCTTGATTTAAGATGCTGGCATCTTGATTTAAGATGCTGGCATCTTGATTTAAGATGCTGGCATCTTGATTTAAGATGCTGGCATCTTGATTTAAGATGCTGGCATCTTGATTTAAGATGCTGGCATCTTGATTTAAGATGCTGGCATCTTGATTTAATATTCTGGCATCTTGATTTAATATGCTGGCATCTTGATTTAATATGCTGGCATCTTGATTTAAGATGCTGGCATCTTGATTTAAGATGCTGGCATCTTGATTTAAGATGCTGGCATCTTGATTTAAGATGCTGGCATCTTGATTTAAGATGCTGGCATCTTGAGTTAAGATGCTGGCATCTTGATTTAAGATGCTGGCATCTTGATTTAAGATGCTGGCATCTTGATTTAAGATGCTGGCATCTTGATTTAAGATGCTGGCATCTTGATTTAAGATGCTGGCATCTTGATTTAAGATGCTGGCATCTTGATTTAAGATGCTGGCATCTTGATTTAAGATGCTGGCATCTTGATTTAAGATGCTGGCATCTTGATTTAAGATGCTGGCATCTTGATTTAAGATGCTGGCATCTTGATTTAAGATGCTGGCATCTTGATTTAAGATGCTGGCATCTTGATTTAAGATGCTGGCATCTTGATTTAAGATGCTGGCATCTTGATT
>JABJWA020000083.1:37500-40000 GCA_020352615.2 Yoshiicerus persimilis
TTAGGTTAGGTTAGGTTAGGTTAGGTTAGGTTAGGTTAGGTTAGGTTAGGTTAGGTTAGGTTAGGTTAGGTTAGGTTAGGTTAGGTTAGGTTAGGTTAGGTTAGGGTTAGGTTAGGATAAAGGTATTTTTCCCATAGAAAAAATTTTGGTTTTGCTCGATAAGGTACCATTTTGAGGGGTGGGTTGGATAGAGGTGTTGGGTGGGGTCAATTTGAGATAGGACACATGGGGTCTGTGGGCGTGTTTTAGAGGTAGCATTTAGGGTTTCTATGTGAAGGAGGCAAATTCGTCGAGTCGATATGTAGTGGACGTTGTAGGCTGACTTTGCTGATCATTTTTGACGTCTACATTTTTTCTGTAGGAGGCCGTGGTAAAGAGTTATAAGTGATTTTCGAAAATATTTTGATGGCAAAATATCGAAAAAAGTTTCCTACAAAAAGTTTTTTTTTTGTTGAGGAGATGATTTTCCAGGTGGTCCCATGTCAATATACCCATAAACAAAAAAGTTGCAAAAAACTTAGAAAAAATTTCAAAAAAATTTTTTCTCTAGAATTACATGAAACGTACAAATCTGGGGTCAAAACACGTGTATCTTTATGTTTTAATGAAACTTATTTTTTGATAGAGCGTAACTTTTGTATTTAAAGAGATAGAGCAAAAGTCAAGAGAGGTAATGTTAATATTTTTTCATTGTCTACAAAATTTATAAGGGGTATAATGTCGAAATACCGTCAAACAAAAAAGTTGCAAAAAACTTAGAAAAATTTTCAAAAAAAATTTTTTTTCCTAGAAAGTGATTCTGAGCAATTTCCCAAAGTAACATATGGTCCCTGATGCTTAGTTTTCGAAATAAATTTTTGTTGAAATTTTTGTAGACAATGTGAAAAATTTGTTTTCCTAAAAAATGATTCTGAGCACTTTTCCCAAAGTAACATATGGTCTCCGATGCTTAGTTTTCGGTTAGGTTAGGTTAGGTTAGGTTAGGTTAGGTTAGGTTAGGTTAGGTTAGGTTAGGTTAGGTTAGGTTAGGTTAGGTTAGGTTAGGTTAGGTTAGGTTAGGTTAGGTTAGGTTAGGTTAGGTTAGGTTAGGTTAGGTTAGGTTAGGTTAGGTTAGGTTAGGTTAGGTTAGGTTAGGTTAGGTTAGGTTAGGTTAGGTTAGGTTAGGTTAGGTTAGGTTAGGTTAGGTTAGGTTAGGTTAGGTTAGTTTAGGTTAGGTTAGGTTAGGTTAGGTTAGGTTAGGTTAGGTTAGGTTAGGTTAGGTTAGGTTAGGTTAGGTTAGGTTAGGTTAGGTTTAGGTTAGGTTAGGTTAGGTTAGGTTAGGTTAGGTTAGGTTTAGGTTAGGTTAGGTTAGGTTAGGTTAGGTTAGGTTAGGTTAGGTTAGGTTAGGTTAGGTTAGGTTAGGTTAGGTTAGGTTAGGTTAGGTTAGGTTAGGTTAGGTTAGGTTAGGTTAGGTTAGGTTAGGTTAGGTTAGGTTAGGTTAGGTTAGGTTAGGTTAGGTTAGTTTAGGTTAGGTTAGGTTAGGTTAGGTTAGGTTAGGTTAGGTTAGGTTAGGTTAGGTTAGGTTAGGTTAGGTTAGGTTAGGTTAGGTTAGGTTAGGTTAGGTTAGGTTAGGTTAGGTTAGGTTAGGTTAGGTTAGGTTAGGTTAGGTTAGGTTAGGTTAGGTTAGGTTAGGTTAGGTTAGGTTAGGTTAGGTTAGGTTAGGATAAAGGTATTTTTCCCATAGAAAAATTTTTGGTTTTGCTCGATAAGGTACAATTTTGTGGGGTGGGTTGGATAGAGGTGTTGGGTGGGGTCAATTTGAGATAGGACACATGGGGTCTGTGGGCGTGTTTTAGAGGTAGCATTTAGGGTTTCTATGTGAAGGAGGCAAATTCGTCGAGTCGATATGTAGTGGACGTTGTAGGCTGACTTTGCTGATCATTTTTGACGTCTACATTTTTCTGTAGGAGGCCGTGGTAAAGAGTTATAAGTGATTTCGAAATATTTTGATGGCAAAATATCGAAAAAAGTTTCCTACAAAAAGTTTTTTTTTGTTGAGGAGATGATTTTCCAGGTGGTCCCATGTCAATATACCCATAACAAAAAGTTGCAAAAAACTTAGAAAAAATTTCAAAAAATTTTTTCTCTAGAATTACATGAAACGTACAAGTCTGGGGTCAAAACACGTGTATCTTTATGTTTTATGAAACTTATTTTTTGATAGAGCGTACTTTTGTATTTAAAGAGATAGAGCAAAAGTCAAGAGAGGTAATGTTAATATTTTTCATTGTCTACAAAATTTATAAGGGGTATAATGTCGAAATACCGTCAAACAAAAAGTTGCAAAAAACTTAGAAAATTTTCAAAAAAAATTTTTTTCCTAGAAAGTGATTCTGAGCAATTTTCCCAAAGTAACATATGGTCCTGATGCTTAGTTTTCGAATAAATTTTGTTGAAATTTTTTGTAGACAATGTGAAAAATTTGTTTTCCTAAAAATGATTCTGAGCACTTTTCCAAGTA
>JABJWA020000084.1:0-48921 GCA_020352615.2 Yoshiicerus persimilis
GGCTGCTTTCAAAATGTGTCTCTCAGAACTGGAAAATGGCTTGGACATAGACTGCGACAACGACTCTTGCTTGGAAATTGACAACAGGTTTTTGACCTCTCTGTTGTGTGGCTCCAAAATCAAAGCCCTCTGGAGATCTTCCTCGGCTTCTTTCACGCAGTTCAGCAAGCAATTGATTCGTGCACGTCGAATCAAAACTTTTGTGAAATACGGGTTCAGGTTTAAGGAAATGTCACAGTCAGCTCTCGCTTCTTTTAACTTGCCCATCAGTAAATACGCTTGAGCTCTGTTCCCATAAATACTGAAATTGCATGGATCTTGCTCAATAGCCAAAGTGTACCAGTCTGCTGCTAATAAGAAGTTGTCATTCTTCATGTAGCGATGTCCCACTTCCTTTTTGGCAGCTGCGAATTCCTGCAGTTGGTTCTGAGAGTCCTGTGCTCCGCAAAACCTCCCAGAGTCAGAATTAGACCAGGGCTCCAGAATTCGTCTGGGTCCAGAAAAGAGAGAGTTCTCCTCCGATGCCCATCCATCACAGTCGCCACTCAAGTTCCTCTGGTTCGTCCTCACATTGCTCCACAAGTATTTCTCATTGGGCAAACACATAGCACACGTTTCCAGGAAACTTCCACCCCATTGCTTCGATAAATTATTTATTTGAATATTAGGAACACTCGAATCCATAAATTTCACGCTTTCAAAGTTGATAAGCTTTGTTCCACGATTTGAAGAATCAGATAGCAGCTTCATTTCATTATTCCACGCACTAAAAGATTTCGAGTTTCCAGGATTGTCACGATACATTATTTAATACTTCTGGATTTTGGCTGCCTGCCCTAAGGATAACGAAGTAATTATAGTTACGGATAACTGCATGGGCATTTTTATCAGTACCATTGGGTTTTTAATGGAAAGATATCAGCAATACTTACAGTCACAAAGAAATGATTAAAGCGTCTTCCGGGTTCAATTTATATCATCGGGTTTTATACTTTACATCTGAAAATGTAAAATCACCATTAGTTTTATTGTAAATGCTTTAAAAAAATTAATATGGTTTTCATGTATTTATCTTTTGTGCAGTCCAATTCGTAAAATAACTACATAGTTTTCAGTAAACATGCATGCATAATTCAATATATTCGACCATTGAACTTCTTTTTAGGTCAATGTGCTATCTCATGCATTCTGTGCATTTGGTTTAATATGCACTTTCCGTTTCCATGAAATGCGTTTTATTTTGCATGTTTACAGTGTTTGTCAGTGCACTGGCAATGGTACCTGCAGTGAAAAATTATATATTCAAAAATGCTAAGATTTTCTAAATAGAAAGTGTATTCTACCACTGAATTTGTTGGGAAAATATTAAAATAATGTTTTAGTTTCTTAATTTAAATTAATTGCAACTAATTTTAGTTTGCGGAATCTTATTGCCCAGTGGGATAGCTTTTAAGCTCTACGAAGTCGAAGAATAAGAAACACATTCCCATTGCTGTGATAGTTTTGTAATGCTGCCTTCAGTAAAAGAAACACTGAATTACCAAACACAGTTTCATAAAAATGAAATGTCTTACTCTTTGGTGATTACAGTCAGCTGTCATGACGTGTGCTTCAAATGTCAGATTTTCTTGTGAACTGTGCACTATGGCACCACTTTTTATTTATTCGGGTCAACATTCAAAACCCACGGGTTTCAATAACCTTGTCTGTCTTTCCTTGCTGCAAAATATTCTCCTGCTTTCAGCTTTGCACAGCGGTATGAGATATTCCTCCGTCTTTCATAATAAAAAGTGATATATAATTCTACTAATTATTGTTCAGTATACGTGGAAATAGGAGAACAAAAAATGTGCCTACATTTTCATTTTCTACTCTCAATGGTCCCAGGTGACCATTATGTTATCATTTGTAGCAAAAACCTTTAGGTTTCGTCAACAAAGTTAGCATCCTCGACATAAATATTTTGTTTTCGTACTTTTAGGAACTGTATCTCGTATGTGGGGACCCAATTGAAAGACTAATATAGAATAATTATTAATTTTTATTAATTAATTACTTTAATTTGTAAAATAATATTTGTATACTACTCAACACAAATGTTTCCACGGCCATGGCTAGCGCGGTGGTGAGCTACTAGACCAGAAGTCAATGTTATTAAATTAACAGTTATTTGATTGGTCGCCAGAGATATAATATTTCTTTGTCTCTCTGTCCCATAGCATACCTGTAATGTCCGCGTGCATTGCTCATTACTCTATTTACTTACTACCTGTACAATACCTTCATATGCTACATAATTGTTTGAATTAAAATCATATCGTTTTTGTGCAATTTAGGAGTTGTAAAGTCGAAATAATCATTTATAGGCTTGTTTACCACAACCTACTAATTGAAAATCACTATGAGGATTTTTGCACAAAGTACTCCACGACAGTGCTCATGGATTATTCAAAGATGAATATATTTTGATATTTTGTAAAAAGTTATTCAAAGCAAATGCGTGCTATGTAGGTATATGCACACGCAATGTATGTAAAACAAGGGAGCGTTCATACACTACGAGGACTTTTTTTCGACGATTTTTGACGAATTTGATAATTCAATATTTGAAATTAAGGAATTAAAAACAACTCGGCTACCCAGCGGGTACAACGGGAAAATCTTCCACCATTTAATTCTTTGTGAAAAGCTGCATCTTGATATAACATGCTGGCATCTTGATATAACATGCTGGCATCTTGATATAACATGCTGGCATCTTGATATAACATGCTGGCATCTTGATATAACATGCTGGCATCTTGATATAACATGCTGGCATCTTGATATAACATGCTGGCATCTTGATATAACATGCTGGCATCTTGATATAACATGCTGGCATCTTGATATAACATGCTGGCATCTTGATATAACATGCTGGCATCTTGATATAACATGCTGGCATCTTGATATAACATGCTGGCATCTTGATATAACATGCTGGCATCTTGATATAACATGCTGGCATCTTGATATAACATGCTGGCATCTTGATATAACATGCTGGCATCTTGATATAACATGCTGGCATCTTGATATAACATGCTGGCATCTTGATATAACATGCTGGCATCTTGATATAACATGCTGGCATCTTGATATAACATGCTGGCATCTTGATATAACATGCTGGCATCTTGATATAACATGCTGGCATCTTGATATAACATGCTGGCATCTTGATATAACATGCTGGCATCTTGATATAACATGCTGGCATCTTGATATAACATGCTGGCATCTTGATATAACATGCTGGCATCTTGATATAACATGCTGGCATCTTGATATAACATGCTGGCATCTTGATATAACATGCTGGCATCTTGATATAACATGCTGGCATCTTGATATAACATGCTGGCATCTTGATATAACATGCTGGCATCTTGATATAACATGCTGGCATCTTGATATAACATGCTGGCATCTTGATATAACATGCTGGCATCTTGATATAACATGCTGGCATCTTGATATAACATGCTGGCATCTTGATATAACATGCTGGCATCTTGATATAACATGCTGGCATCTTGATATAACATGCTGGCATCTTGATATAACATGCTGGCATCTTGATATAACATGCTGGCATCTTGATATAACATGCTGGCATCTTGATATAACATGCTGGCATCTTGATATAACATGCTGGCATCTTGATATAACATGCTGGCATCTTGATATAACATGCTGGCATCTTGATATAACATGCTGGCATCTTGATATAACATGCTGGCATCTTGATATAACATGCTGGCATCTTGATATAACATGCTGGCATCTTGATATAACATGCTGGCATCTTGATATAACATGCTGGCATCTTGATATAACATGCTGGCATCTTGATATAACATGCTGGCATCTTGATATAACATGCTGGCATCTTGATATAACATGCTGGCATCTTGATATAACATGCTGGCATCTTGATATAACATGCTGGCATCTTGATATAACATGCTGGCATCTTGATATAACATGCTGGCATCTTGATATAACATGCTGGCATCTTGATATAACATGCTGGCATCTTGATATAACATGCTGGCATCTTGATATAACATGCTGGCATCTTGATATAACATGCTGGCATCTTGATATAACATGCTGGCATCTTGATATAACATGCTGGCATCTTGATATAACATGCTGGCATCTTGATATAACATGCTGGCATCTTGATATAACATGCTGGCATCTTGATATAACATGCTGGCATCTTGATATAACATGCTGGCATCTTGATATAACATGCTGGCATCTTGATATAACATGCTGGCATCTTGATATAACATGCTGGCATCTTGATATAACATGCTGGCATCTTGATATAACATGCTGGCATCTTGATATAACATGCTGGCATCTTGATATAACATGCTGGCATCTTGATATAACATGCTGGCATCTTGATATAACATGCTGGCATCTTGATATAACATGCTGGCATCTTGATATAACATGCTGGCATCTTGATATAACATGCTGGCATCTTGATATAACATGCTGGCATCTTGATATAACATGCTGGCATCTTGATATAACATGCTGGCATCTTGATATAACATGCTGGCATCTTGATATAACATGCTGGCATCTTGATATAACATGCTGGCATCTTGATATAACATGCTGGCATCTTGATATAACATGCTGGCATCTTGATATAACATGCTGGCATCTTGATATAACATGCTGGCATCTTGATATAACATGCTGGCATCTTGATATAACATGCTGGCATCTTGATATAACATGCTGGCATCTTGATATAACATGCTGGCATCTTGATATAACATGCTGGCATCTTGATATAACATGCTGGCATCTTGATATAACATGCTGGCATCTTGATATAACATGCTGGCATCTTGATATAACATGCTGGCATCTTGATATAACATGCTGGCATCTTGATATAACATGCTGGCATCTTGATATAACATGCTGGCATCTTGATATAACATGCTGGCATCTTGATATAACATGCTGGCATCTTGATATAACATGCTGGCATCTTGATATAACATGCTGGCATCTTGATATAACATGCTGGCATCTTGATATAACATGCTGGCATCTTGATATAACATGCTGGCATCTTGATATAACATGCTGGCATCTTGATATAACATGCTGGCATCTTGATATAACATGCTGGCATCTTGATATAACATGCTGGCATCTTGATATAACATGCTGGCATCTTGATATAACATGCTGGCATCTTGATATAACATGCTGGCATCTTGATATAACATGCTGGCATCTTGATATAACATGCTGGCATCTTGATATAACATGCTGGCATCTTGATATAACATGCTGGCATCTTGATATAACATGCTGGCATCTTGATATAACATGCTGGCATCTTGATATAACATGCTGGCATCTTGATATAACATGCTGGCATCTTGATATAACATGCTGGCATCTTGATATAACATGCTGGCATCTTGATATAACATGCTGGCATCTTGATATAACATGCTGGCATCTTGATATAACATGCTGGCATCTTGATATAACATGCTGGCATCTTGATATAACATGCTGGCATCTTGATATAACATGCTGGCATCTTGATATAACATGCTGGCATCTTGATATAACATGCTGGCATCTTGATATAACATGCTGGCATCTTGATATAACATGCTGGCATCTTGATATAACATGCTGGCATCTTGATATAACATGCTGGCATCTTGATATAACATGCTGGCATCTTGATATAACATGCTGGCATCTTGATATAACATGCTGGCATCTTGATATAACATGCTGGCATCTTGATATAACATGCTGGCATCTTGATATAACATGCTGGCATCTTGATATAACATGCTGGCATCTTGATATAACATGCTGGCATCTTGATATAACATGCTGGCATCTTGATATAACATGCTGGCATCTTGATATAACATGCTGGCATCTTGATATAACATGCTGGCATCTTGATATAACATGCTGGCATCTTGATATAACATGCTGGCATCTTGATATAACATGCTGGCATCTTGATATAACATGCTGGCATCTTGATATAACATGCTGGCATCTTGATATAACATGCTGGCATCTTGATATAACATGCTGGCATCTTGATATAACATGCTGGCATCTTGATATAACATGCTGGCATCTTGATATAACATGCTGGCATCTTGATATAACATGCTGGCATCTTGATATAACATGCTGGCATCTTGATATAACATGCTGGCATCTTGATATAACATGCTGGCATCTTGATATAACATGCTGGCATCTTGATATAACATGCTGGCATCTTGATATAACATGCTGGCATCTTGATATAACATGCTGGCATCTTGATATAACATGCTGGCATCTTGATATAACATGCTGGCATCTTGATATAACATGCTGGCATCTTGATATAACATGCTGGCATCTTGATATAACATGCTGGCATCTTGATATAACATGCTGGCATCTTGATATAACATGCTGGCATCTTGATATAACATGCTGGCATCTTGATATAACATGCTGGCATCTTGATATAACATGCTGGCATCTTGATATAACATGCTGGCATCTTGATATAACATGCTGGCATCTTGATATAACATGCTGGCATCTTGATATAACATGCTGGCATCTTGATATAACATGCTGGCATCTTGATATAACATGCTGGCATCTTGATATAACATGCTGGCATCTTGATATAACATGCTGGCATCTTGATATAACATGCTGGCATCTTGATATAACATGCTGGCATCTTGATATAACATGCTGGCATCTTGATATAACATGCTGGCATCTTGATATAACATGCTGGCATCTTGATATAACATGCTGGCATCTTGATATAACATGCTGGCATCTTGATATAACATGCTGGCATCTTGATATAACATGCTGGCATCTTGATATAACATGCTGGCATCTTGATATAACATGCTGGCATCTTGATATAACATGCTGGCATCTTGATATAACATGCTGGCATCTTGATATAACATGCTGGCATCTTGATATAACATGCTGGCATCTTGATATAACATGCTGGCATCTTGATATAACATGCTGGCATCTTGATATAACATGCTGGCATCTTGATATAACATGCTGGCATCTTGATATAACATGCTGGCATCTTGATATAACATGCTGGCATCTTGATATAACATGCTGGCATCTTGATATAACATGCTGGCATCTTGATATAACATGCTGGCATCTTGATATAACATGCTGGCATCTTGATATAACATGCTGGCATCTTGATATAACATGCTGGCATCTTGATATAACATGCTGGCATCTTGATATAACATGCTGGCATCTTGATATAACATGCTGGCATCTTGATATAACATGCTGGCATCTTGATATAACATGCTGGCATCTTGATATAACATGCTGGCATCTTGATATAACATGCTGGCATCTTGATATAACATGCTGCATCTTGTTATAACATGCTGGCATCTTGATATAACATGCTGGCATCTTGATATAACATGCTGGCATCTTGATATAACATGCTGGCATCTTGATATAACATGCTGGCATCTTGATATAACATGCTGGCATCTTGATATAACATGCTGGCATCTTGATATAACATGCTGGCATCTTGATATAACATGCTGGCATCTTGATATAACATGCTGGCATCTTGATATAACATGCTGGCATCTTGATATAACATGCTGGCATCTTGATATAACATGCTGGCATCTTGATATAACATGCTGGCATCTTGATATAACATGCTGGCATCTTGATATAACATGCTGGCATCTTGATATAACATGCTGGCATCTTGATATAACATGCTGGCATCTTGATATAACATGCTGGCATCTTGATATAACATGCTGGCATCTTGATATAACATGCTGGCATCTTGATATAACATGCTGGCATCTTGATATAACATGCTGGCATCTTGATATAACATGCTGGCATCTTGATATAACATGCTGGCATCTTGATATAACATGCTGGCATCTTGATATAACATGCTGGCATCTTGATATAACATGCTGGCATCTTGATATAACATGCTGGCATCTTGATATAACATGCTGGCATCTTGATATAACATGCTGGCATCTTGATATAACATGCTGGCATCTTGATATAACATGCTGGCATCTTGATATAACATGCTGGCATCTTGATATAACATGCTGGCATCTTGATATAACATGCTGGCATCTTGATATAACATGCTGGCATCTTGATATAACATGCTGGCATCTTGATATAACATGCTGGCATCTTGATATAACATGCTGGCATCTTGATATAACATGCTGGCATCTTGATATAACATGCTGGCATCTTGATATAACATGCTGGCATCTTGATATAACATGCTGGCATCTTGATATAACATGCTGGCATCTTGATATAACATGCTGGCATCTTGATATAACATGCTGGCATCTTGATATAACATGCTGGCATCTTGATATAACATGCTGGCATCTTGATATAACATGCTGGCATCTTGATATAACATGCTGGCATCTTGATATAACATGCTGGCATCTTGATATAACATGCTGGCATCTTGATATAACATGCTGGCATCTTGATATAACATGCTGGCATCTTGATATAACATGCTGGCATCTTGATATAACATGCTGGCATCTTGATATAACATGCTGGCATCTTGATATAACATGCTGGCATCTTGATATAACATGCTGGCATCTTGATATAACATGCTGGCATCTTGATATAACATGCTGGCATCTTGATATAACATGCTGGCATCTTGATATAACATGCTGGCATCTTGATATAACATGCTGGCATCTTGATATAACATGCTGGCATCTTGATATAACATGCTGGCATCTTGATATAACATGCTGGCATCTTGATATAACATGCTGGCATCTTGATATAACATGCTGGCATCTTGATATAACATGCTGGCATCTTGATATAACATGCTGGCATCTTGATATAACATGCTGGCATCTTGATATAACATGCTGGCATCTTGATATAACATGCTGGCATCTTGATATAACATGCTGGCATCTTGATATAACATGCTGGCATCTTGATATAACATGCTGGCATCTTGATATAACATGCTGGCATCTTGATATAACATGCTGGCATCTTGATATAACATGCTGGCATCTTGATATAACATGCTGGCATCTTGATATAACATGCTGGCATCTTGATATAACATGCTGGCATCTTGATATAACATGCTGGCATCTTGATATAACATGCTGGCATCTTGATATAACATGCTGGCATCTTGATATAACATGCTGGCATCTTGATATAACATGCTGGCATCTTGATATAACATGCTGGCATCTTGATATAACATGCTGGCATCTTGATATAACATGCTGGCATCTTGATATAACATGCTGGCATCTTGATATAACATGCTGGCATCTTGATATAACATGCTGGCATCTTGATATAACATGCTGGCATCTTGATATAACATGCTGGCATCTTGATATAACATGCTGGCATCTTGATATAACATGCTGGCATCTTGATATAAC
This sequence comes from Yoshiicerus persimilis, assembly GCA_020352615.2. Classification (NCBI taxonomy): domain Eukaryota; kingdom Metazoa; phylum Arthropoda; class Collembola; order Entomobryomorpha; family Tomoceridae; genus Yoshiicerus; species Yoshiicerus persimilis. The sequence goes on from JABJWA020000084.1 coordinate 9,594, forward strand.
ATGCTGGCATCTTGATATAACATGCTGGCATCTTGATATAACATGCTGGCATCTTGATATAACATGCTGGCATCTTGATATAACATGCTGGCATCTTGATATAACATGCTGGCATCTTGATATAACATGCTGGCATCTTGATATAACATGCTGGCATCTTGATATAACATGCTGGCATCTTGATATAACATGCTGGCATCTTGATATAACATGCTGGCATCTTGATATAACATGCTGGCATCTTGATATAACATGCTGGCATCTTGATATAACATGCTGGCATCTTGATATAACATGCTGGCATCTTGATATAACATGCTGGCATCTTGATATAACATGCTGGCATCTTGATATAACATGCTGGCATCTTGATATAACATGCTGGCATCTTGATATAACATGCTGGCATCTTGATATAACATGCTGGCATCTTGATATAACATGCTGGCATCTTGATATAACATGCTGGCATCTTGATATAACATGCTGGCATCTTGATATAACATGCTGGCATCTTGATATAACATGCTGGCATCTTGATATAACATGCTGGCATCTTGATATAACATGCTGGCATCTTGATATAACATGCTGGCATCTTGATATAACATGCTGGCATCTTGATATAACATGCTGGCATCTTGATATAACATGCTGGCATCTTGATATAACATGCTGGCATCTTGATATAACATGCTGGCATCTTGATATAACATGCTGGCATCTTGATATAACATGCTGGCATCTTGATATAACATGCTGGCATCTTGATATAACATGCTGGCATCTTGATATAACATGCTGGCATCTTGATATAACATGCTGGCATCTTGATATAACATGCTGGCATCTTGATATAACATGCTGGCATCTTGATATAACATGCTGGCATCTTGATATAACATGCTGGCATCTTGATATAACATGCTGGCATCTTGATATAACATGCTGGCATCTTGATATAACATGCTGGCATCTTGATATAACATGCTGGCATCTTGATATAACATGCTGGCATCTTGATATAACATGCTGGCATCTTGATATAACATGCTGGCATCTTGATATAACATGCTGGCATCTTGATATAACATGCTGGCATCTTGATATAACATGCTGGCATCTTGATATAACATGCTGGCATCTTGATATAACATGCTGGCATCTTGATATAACATGCTGGCATCTTGATATAACATGCTGGCATCTTGATATAACATGCTGGCATCTTGATATAACATGCTGGCATCTTGATATAACATGCTGGCATCTTGATATAACATGCTGGCATCTTGATATAACATGCTGGCATCTTGATATAACATGCTGGCATCTTGATATAACATGCTGGCATCTTGATATAACATGCTGGCATCTTGATATAACATGCTGGCATCTTGATATAACATGCTGGCATCTTGATATAACATGCTGGCATCTTGATATAACATGCTGGCATCTTGATATAACATGCTGGCATCTTGATATAACATGCTGGCATCTTGATATAACATGCTGGCATCTTGATATAACATGCTGGCATCTTGATATAACATGCTGGCATCTTGATATAACATGCTGGCATCTTGATATAACATGCTGGCATCTTGATATAACATGCTGGCATCTTGATATAACATGCTGGCATCTTGATATAACATGCTGGCATCTTGATATAACATGCTGGCATCTTGATATAACATGCTGGCATCTTGATATAACATGCTGGCATCTTGATATAACATGCTGGCATCTTGATATAACATGCTGGCATCTTGATATAACATGCTGGCATCTTGATATAACATGCTGGCATCTTGATATAACATGCTGGCATCTTGATATAACATGCTGGCATCTTGATATAACATGCTGGCATCTTGATATAACATGCTGGCATCTTGATATAACATGCTGGCATCTTGATATAACATGCTGGCATCTTGATATAACATGCTGGCATCTTGATATAACATGCTGGCATCTTGATATAACATGCTGGCATCTTGATATAACATGCTGGCATCTTGATATAACATGCTGGCATCTTGATATAACATGCTGGCATCTTGATATAACATGCTGGCATCTTGATATAACATGCTGGCATCTTGATATAACATGCTGGCATCTTGATATAACATGCTGGCATCTTGATATAACATGCTGGCATCTTGATATAACATGCTGGCATCTTGATATAACATGCTGGCATCTTGATATAACATGCTGGCATCTTGATATAACATGCTGGCATCTTGATATAACATGCTGGCATCTTGATATAACATGCTGGCATCTTGATATAACATGCTGGCATCTTGATATAACATGCTGGCATCTTGATATAACATGCTGGCATCTTGATATAACATGCTGGCATCTTGATATAACATGCTGGCATCTTGATATAACATGCTGGCATCTTGATATAACATGCTGGCATCTTGATATAACATGCTGGCATCTTGATATAACATGCTGGCATCTTGATATAACATGCTGGCATCTTGATATAACATGCTGGCATCTTGATATAACATGCTGGCATCTTGATATAACATGCTGGCATCTTGATATAACATGCTGGCATCTTGATATAACATGCTGGCATCTTGATATAACATGCTGGCATCTTGATATAACATGCTGGCATCTTGATATAACATGCTGGCATCTTGATATAACATGCTGGCATCTTGATATAACATGCTGGCATCTTGATATAACATGCTGGCATCTTGATATAACATGCTGGCATCTTGATATAACATGCTGGCATCTTGATATAACATGCTGGCATCTTGATATAACATGCTGGCATCTTGATATAACATGCTGGCATCTTGATATAACATGCTGGCATCTTGATATAACATGCTGGCATCTTGATATAACATGCTGGCATCTTGATATAACATGCTGGCATCTTGATATAACATGCTGGCATCTTGATATAACATGCTGGCATCTTGATATAACATGCTGGCATCTTGATATAACATGCTGGCATCTTGATATAACATGCTGGCATCTTGATATAACATGCTGGCATCTTGATATAACATGCTGGCATCTTGATATAACATGCTGGCATCTTGATATAACATGCTGGCATCTTGATATAACATGCTGGCATCTTGATATAACATGCTGGCATCTTGATATAACATGCTGGCATCTTGATATAACATGCTGGCATCTTGATATAACATGCTGGCATCTTGATATAACATGCTGGCATCTTGATATAACATGCTGGCATCTTGATATAACATGCTGGCATCTTGATATAACATGCTGGCATCTTGATATAACATGCTGGCATCTTGATATAACATGCTGGCATCTTGATATAACATGCTGGCATCTTGATATAACATGCTGGCATCTTGATATAACATGCTGGCATCTTGATATAACATGCTGGCATCTTGATATAACATGCTGGCATCTTGATATAACATGCTGGCATCTTGATATAACATGCTGGCATCTTGATATAACATGCTGGCATCTTGATATAACATGCTGGCATCTTGATATAACATGCTGGCATCTTGATATAACATGCTGGCATCTTGATATAACATGCTGGCATCTTGATATAACATGCTGGCATCTTGATATAACATGCTGGCATCTTGATATAACATGCTGGCATCTTGATATAACATGCTGGCATCTTGATATAACATGCTGGCATCTTGATATAACATGCTGGCATCTTGATATAACATGCTGGCATCTTGATATAACATGCTGGCATCTTGATATAACATGCTGGCATCTTGATATAACATGCTGGCATCTTGATATAACATGCTGGCATCTTGATATAACATGCTGGCATCTTGATATAACATGCTGGCATCTTGATATAACATGCTGGCATCTTGATATAACATGCTGGCATCTTGATATAACATGCTGGCATCTTGATATAACATGCTGGCATCTTGATATAACATGCTGGCATCTTGATATAACATGCTGGCATCTTGATATAACATGCTGGCATCTTGATATAACATGCTGGCATCTTGATATAACATGCTGGCATCTTGATATAACATGCTGGCATCTTGATATAACATGCTGGCATCTTGATATAACATGCTGGCATCTTGATATAACATGCTGGCATCTTGATATAACATGCTGGCATCTTGATATAACATGCTGGCATCTTGATATAACATGCTGGCATCTTGATATAACATGCTGGCATCTTGATATAACATGCTGGCATCTTGATATAACATGCTGGCATCTTGATATAACATGCTGGCATCTTGATATAACATGCTGGCATCTTGATATAACATGCTGGCATCTTGATATAACATGCTGGCATCTTGATATAACATGCTGGCATCTTGATATAACATGCTGGCATCTTGATATAACATGCTGGCATCTTGATATAACATGCTGGCATCTTGATATAACATGCTGGCATCTTGATATAACATGCTGGCATCTTGATATAACATGCTGGCATCTTGATATAACATGCTGGCATCTTGATATAACATGCTGGCATCTTGATATAACATGCTGGCATCTTGATATAACATGCTGGCATCTTGATATAACATGCTGGCATCTTGATATAACATGCTGGCATCTTGATATAACATGCTGGCATCTTGATATAACATGCTGGCATCTTGATATAACATGCTGGCATCTTGATATAACATGCTGGCATCTTGATATAACATGCTGGCATCTTGATATAACATGCTGGCATCTTGATATAACATGCTGGCATCTTGATATAACATGCTGGCATCTTGATATAACATGCTGGCATCTTGATATAACATGCTGGCATCTTGATATAACATGCTGGCATCTTGATATAACATGCTGGCATCTTGATATAACATGCTGGCATCTTGATATAACATGCTGGCATCTTGATATAACATGCTGGCATCTTGATATAACATGCTGGCATCTTGATATAACATGCTGGCATCTTGATATAACATGCTGGCATCTTGATATAACATGCTGGCATCTTGATATAACATGCTGGCATCTTGATATAACATGCTGGCATCTTGATATAACATGCTGGCATCTTGATATAACATGCTGGCATCTTGATATAACATGCTGGCATCTTGATATAACATGCTGGCATCTTGATATAACATGCTGGCATCTTGATATAACATGCTGGCATCTTGATATAACATGCTGGCATCTTGATATAACATGCTGGCATCTTGATATAACATGCTGGCATCTTGATATAACATGCTGGCATCTTGATATAACATGCTGGCATCTTGATATAACATGCTGGCATCTTGATATAACATGCTGGCATCTTGATATAACATGCTGGCATCTTGATATAACATGCTGGCATCTTGATATAACATGCTGGCATCTTGATATAACATGCTGGCATCTTGATATAACATGCTGGCATCTTGATATAACATGCTGGCATCTTGATATAACATGCTGGCATCTTGATATAACATGCTGGCATCTTGATATAACATGCTGGCATCTTGATATAACATGCTGGCATCTTGATATAACATGCTGGCATCTTGATATAACATGCTGGCATCTTGATATAACATGCTGGCATCTTGATATAACATGCTGGCATCTTGATATAACATGCTGGCATCTTGATATAACATGCTGGCATCTTGATATAACATGCTGGCATCTTGATATAACATGCTGGCATCTTGATATAACATGCTGGCATCTTGATATAACATGCTGGCATCTTGATATAACATGCTGGCATCTTGATATAACATGCTGGCATCTTGATATAACATGCTGGCATCTTGATATAACATGCTGGCATCTTGATATAACATGCTGGCATCTTGATATAACATGCTGGCATCTTGATATAACATGCTGGCATCTTGATATAACATGCTGGCATCTTGATATAACATGCTGGCATCTTGATATAACATGCTGGCATCTTGATATAACATGCTGGCATCTTGATATAACATGCTGGCATCTTGATATAACATGCTGGCATCTTGATATAACATGCTGGCATCTTGATATAACATGCTGGCATCTTGATATAACATGCTGGCATCTTGATATAACATGCTGGCATCTTGATATAACATGCTGGCATCTTGATATAACATGCTGGCATCTTGATATAACATGCTGGCATCTTGATATAACATGCTGGCATCTTGATATAACATGCTGGCATCTTGATATAACATGCTGGCATCTTGATATAACATGCTGGCATCTTGATATAACATGCTGGCATCTTGATATAACATGCTGGCATCTTGATATAACATGCTGGCATCTTGATATAACATGCTGGCATCTTGATATAACATGCTGGCATCTTGATATAACATGCTGGCATCTTGATATAACATGCTGGCATCTTGATATAACATGCTGGCATCTTGATATAACATGCTGGCATCTTGATATAACATGCTGGCATCTTGATATAACATGCTGGCATCTTGATATAACATGCTGGCATCTTGATATAACATGCTGGCATCTTGATATAACATGCTGGCATCTTGATATAACATGCTGGCATCTTGATATAACATGCTGGCATCTTGATATAACATGCTGGCATCTTGATATAACATGCTGGCATCTTGATATAACATGCTGGCATCTTGATATAACATGCTGGCATCTTGATATAACATGCTGGCATCTTGATATAACATGCTGGCATCTTGATATAACATGCTGGCATCTTGATATAACATGCTGGCATCTTGATATAACATGCTGGCATCTTGATATAACATGCTGGCATCTTGATATAACATGCTGGCATCTTGATATAACATGCTGGCATCTTGATATAACATGCTGGCATCTTGATATAACATGCTGGCATCTTGATATAACATGCTGGCATCTTGATATAACATGCTGGCATCTTGATATAACATGCTGGCATCTTGATATAACATGCTGGCATCTTGATATAACATGCTGGCATCTTGATATAACATGCTGGCATCTTGATATAACATGCTGGCATCTTGATATAACATGCTGGCATCTTGATATAACATGCTGGCATCTTGATATAACATGCTGGCATCTTGATATAACATGCTGGCATCTTGATATAACATGCTGGCATCTTGATATAACATGCTGGCATCTTGATATAACATGCTGGCATCTTGATATAACATGCTGGCATCTTGATATAACATGCTGGCATCTTGATATAACATGCTGGCATCTTGATATAACATGCTGGCATCTTGATATAACATGCTGGCATCTTGATATAACATGCTGGCATCTTGATATAACATGCTGGCATCTTGATATAACATGCTGGCATCTTGATATAACATGCTGGCATCTTGATATAACATGCTGGCATCTTGATATAACATGCTGGCATCTTGATATAACATGCTGGCATCTTGATATAACATGCTGGCATCTTGATATAACATGCTGGCATCTTGATATAACATGCTGGCATCTTGATATAACATGCTGGCATCTTGATATAACATGCTGGCATCTTGATATAACATGCTGGCATCTTGATATAACATGCTGGCATCTTGATATAACATGCTGGCATCTTGATATAACATGCTGGCATCTTGATATAACATGCTGGCATCTTGATATAACATGCTGGCATCTTGATATAACATGCTGGCATCTTGATATAACATGCTGGCATCTTGATATAACATGCTGGCATCTTGATATAACATGCTGGCATCTTGATATAACATGCTGGCATCTTGATATAACATGCTGGCATCTTGATATAACATGCTGGCATCTTGATATAACATGCTGGCATCTTGATATAACATGCTGGCATCTTGATATAACATGCTGGCATCTTGATATAACATGCTGGCATCTTGATATAACATGCTGGCATCTTGATATAACATGCTGGCATCTTGATATAACATGCTGGCATCTTGATATAACATGCTGGCATCTTGATATAACATGCTGGCATCTTGATATAACATGCTGGCATCTTGATATAACATGCTGGCATCTTGATATAACATGCTGGCATCTTGATATAACATGCTGGCATCTTGATATAACATGCTGGCATCTTGATATAACATGCTGGCATCTTGATATAACATGCTGGCATCTTGATATAACATGCTGGCATCTTGATATAACATGCTGGCATCTTGATATAACATGCTGGCATCTTGATATAACATGCTGGCATCTTGATATAACATGCTGGCATCTTGATATAACATGCTGGCATCTTGATATAACATGCTGGCATCTTGATATAACATGCTGGCATCTTGATATAACATGCTGGCATCTTGATATAACATGCTGGCATCTTGATATAACATGCTGGCATCTTGATATAACATGCTGGCATCTTGATATAACATGCTGGCATCTTGATATAACATGCTGGCATCTTGATATAACATGCTGGCATCTTGATATAACATGCTGGCATCTTGATATAACATGCTGGCATCTTGATATAACATGCTGGCATCTTGATATAACATGCTGGCATCTTGATATAACATGCTGGCATCTTGATATAACATGCTGGCATCTTGATATAACATGCTGGCATCTTGATATAACATGCTGGCATCTTGATATAACATGCTGGCATCTTGATATAACATGCTGGCATCTTGATATAACATGCTGGCATCTTGATATAACATGCTGGCATCTTGATATAACATGCTGGCATCTTGATATAACATGCTGGCATCTTGATATAACATGCTGGCATCTTGATATAACATGCTGGCATCTTGATATAACATGCTGGCATCTTGATATAACATGCTGGCATCTTGATATAACATGCTGGCATCTTGATATAACATGCTGGCATCTTGATATAACATGCTGGCATCTTGATATAACATGCTGGCATCTTGATATAACATGCTGGCATCTTGATATAACATGCTGGCATCTTGATATAACATGCTGGCATCTTGATATAACATGCTGGCATCTTGATATAACATGCTGGCATCTTGATATAACATGCTGGCATCTTGATATAACATGCTGGCATCTTGATATAACATGCTGGCATCTTGATATAACATGCTGGCATCTTGATATAACATGCTGGCATCTTGATATAACATGCTGGCATCTTGATATAACATGCTGGCATCTTGATATAACATGCTGGCATCTTGATATAACATGCTGGCATCTTGATATAACATGCTGGCATCTTGATATAACATGCTGGCATCTTGATATAACATGCTGGCATCTTGATATAACATGCTGGCATCTTGATATAACATGCTGGCATCTTGATATAACATGCTGGCATCTTGATATAACATGCTGGCATCTTGATATAACATGCTGGCATCTTGATATAACATGCTGGCATCTTGATATAACATGCTGGCATCTTGATATAACATGCTGGCATCTTGATATAACATGCTGGCATCTTGATATAACATGCTGGCATCTTGATATAACATGCTGGCATCTTGATATAACATGCTGGCATCTTGATATAACATGCTGGCATCTTGATATAACATGCTGGCATCTTGATATAACATGCTGGCATCTTGATATAACATGCTGGCATCTTGATATAACATGCTGGCATCTTGATATAACATGCTGGCATCTTGATATAACATGCTGGCATCTTGATATAACATGCTGGCATCTTGATATAACATGCTGGCATCTTGATATAACATGCTGGCATCTTGATATAACATGCTGGCATCTTGATATAACATGCTGGCATCTTGATATAACATGCTGGCATCTTGATATAACATGCTGGCATCTTGATATAACATGCTGGCATCTTGATATAACATGCTGGCATCTTGATATAACATGCTGGCATCTTGATATAACATGCTGGCATCTTGATATAACATGCTGGCATCTTGATATAACATGCTGGCATCTTGATATAACATGCTGGCATCTTGATATAACATGCTGGCATCTTGATATAACATGCTGGCATCTTGATATAACATGCTGGCATCTTGATATAACATGCTGGCATCTTGATATAACATGCTGGCATCTTGATATAACATGCTGGCATCTTGATATAACATGCTGGCATCTTGATATAACATGCTGGCATCTTGATATAACATGCTGGCATCTTGATATAACATGCTGGCATCTTGATATAACATGCTGGCATCTTGATATAACATGCTGGCATCTTGATATAACATGCTGGCATCTTGATATAACATGCTGGCATCTTGATATAACATGCTGGCATCTTGATATAACATGCTGGCATCTTGATATAACATGCTGGCATCTTGATATAACATGCTGGCATCTTGATATAACATGCTGGCATCTTGATATAACATGCTGGCATCTTGATATAACATGCTGGCATCTTGATATAACATGCTGGCATCTTGATATAACATGCTGGCATCTTGATATAACATGCTGGCATCTTGATATAACATGCTGGCATCTTGATATAACATGCTGGCATCTTGATATAACATGCTGGCATCTTGATATAACATGCTGGCATCTTGATATAACATGCTGGCATCTTGATATAACATGCTGGCATCTTGATATAACATGCTGGCATCTTGATATAACATGCTGGCATCTTGATATAACATGCTGGCATCTTGATATAACATGCTGGCATCTTGATATAACATGCTGGCATCTTGATATAACATGCTGGCATCTTGATATAACATGCTGGCATCTTGATATAACATGCTGGCATCTTGATATAACATGCTGGCATCTTGATATAACATGCTGGCATCTTGATATAACATGCTGGCATCTTGATATAACATGCTGGCATCTTGATATAACATGCTGGCATCTTGATATAACATGCTGGCATCTTGATATAACATGCTGGCATCTTGATATAACATGCTGGCATCTTGATATAACATGCTGGCATCTTGATATAACATGCTGGCATCTTGATATAACATGCTGGCATCTTGATATAACATGCTGGCATCTTGATATAACATGCTGGCATCTTGATATAACATGCTGGCATCTTGATATAACATGCTGGCATCTTGATATAACATGCTGGCATCTTGATATAACATGCTGGCATCTTGATATAACATGCTGGCATCTTGATATAACATGCTGGCATCTTGATATAACATGCTGGCATCTTGATATAACATGCTGGCATCTTGATATAACATGCTGGCATCTTGATATAACATGCTGGCATCTTGATATAACATGCTGGCATCTTGATATAACATGCTGGCATCTTGATATAACATGCTGGCATCTTGATATAACATGCTGGCATCTTGATATAACATGCTGGCATCTTGATATAACATGCTGGCATCTTGATATAACATGCTGGCATCTTGATATAACATGCTGGCATCTTGATATAACATGCTGGCATCTTGATATAACATGCTGGCATCTTGATATAACATGCTGGCATCTTGATATAACATGCTGGCATCTTGATATAACATGCTGGCATCTTGATATAACATGCTGGCATCTTGATATAACATGCTGGCATCTTGATATAACATGCTGGCATCTTGATATAACATGCTGGCATCTTGATATAACATGCTGGCATCTTGATATAACATGCTGGCATCTTGATATAACATGCTGGCATCTTGATATAACATGCTGGCATCTTGATATAACATGCTGGCATCTTGATATAACATGCTGGCATCTTGATATAACATGCTGGCATCTTGATATAACATGCTGGCATCTTGATATAACATGCTGGCATCTTGATATAACATGCTGGCATCTTGATATAACATGCTGGCATCTTGATATAACATGCTGGCATCTTGATATAACATGCTGGCATCTTGATATAACATGCTGGCATCTTGATATAACATGCTGGCATCTTGATATAACATGCTGGCATCTTGATATAACATGCTGGCATCTTGATATAACATGCTGGCATCTTGATATAACATGCTGGCATCTTGATATAACATGCTGGCATCTTGATATAACATGCTGGCATCTTGATATAACATGCTGGCATCTTGATATAACATGCTGGCATCTTGATATAACATGCTGGCATCTTGATATAACATGCTGGCATCTTGATATAACATGCTGGCATCTTGATATAACATGCTGGCATCTTGATATAACATGCTGGCATCTTGATATAACATGCTGGCATCTTGATATAACATGCTGGCATCTTGATATAACATGCTGGCATCTTGATATAACATGCTGGCATCTTGATATAACATGCTGGCATCTTGATATAACATGCTGGCATCTTGATATAACATGCTGGCATCTTGATATAACATGCTGGCATCTTGATATAACATGCTGGCATCTTGATATAACATGCTGGCATCTTGATATAACATGCTGGCATCTTGATATAACATGCTGGCATCTTGATATAACATGCTGGCATCTTGATATAACATGCTGGCATCTTGATATAACATGCTGGCATCTTGATATAACATGCTGGCATCTTGATATAACATGCTGGCATCTTGATATAACATGCTGGCATCTTGATATAACATGCTGGCATCTTGATATAACATGCTGGCATCTTGATATAACATGCTGGCATCTTGATATAACATGCTGGCATCTTGATATAACATGCTGGCATCTTGATATAACATGCTGGCATCTTGATATAACATGCTGGCATCTTGATATAACATGCTGGCATCTTGATATAACATGCTGGCATCTTGATATAACATGCTGGCATCTTGATATAACATGCTGGCATCTTGATATAACATGCTGGCATCTTGATATAACATGCTGGCATCTTGATATAACATGCTGGCATCTTGATATAACATGCTGGCATCTTGATATAACATGCTGGCATCTTGATATAACATGCTGGCATCTTGATATAACATGCTGGCATCTTGATATAACATGCTGGCATCTTGATATAACATGCTGGCATCTTGATATAACATGCTGGCATCTTGATATAACATGCTGGCATCTTGATATAACATGCTGGCATCTTGATATAACATGCTGGCATCTTGATATAACATGCTGGCATCTTGATATAACATGCTGGCATCTTGATATAACATGCTGGCATCTTGATATAACATGCTGGCATCTTGATATAACATGCTGGCATCTTGATATAACATGCTGGCATCTTGATATAACATGCTGGCATCTTGATATAACATGCTGGCATCTTGATATAACATGCTGGCATCTTGATATAACATGCTGGCATCTTGATATAACATGCTGGCATCTTGATATAACATGCTGGCATCTTGATATAACATGCTGGCATCTTGATATAACATGCTGGCATCTTGATATAACATGCTGGCATCTTGATATAACATGCTGGCATCTTGATATAACATGCTGGCATCTTGATATAACATGCTGGCATCTTGATATAACATGCTGGCATCTTGATATAACATGCTGGCATCTTGATATAACATGCTGGCATCTTGATATAACATGCTGGCATCTTGATATAACATGCTGGCATCTTGATATAACATGCTGGCATCTTGATATAACATGCTGGCATCTTGATATAACATGCTGGCATCTTGATATAACATGCTGGCATCTTGATATAACATGCTGGCATCTTGATATAACATGCTGGCATCTTGATATAACATGCTGGCATCTTGATATAACATGCTGGCATCTTGATATAACATGCTGGCATCTTGATATAACATGCTGGCATCTTGATATAACATGCTGGCATCTTGATATAACATGCTGGCATCTTGATATAACATGCTGGCATCTTGATATAACATGCTGGCATCTTGATATAACATGCTGGCATCTTGATATAACATGCTGGCATCTTGATATAACATGCTGGCATCTTGATATAACATGCTGGCATCTTGATATAACATGCTGGCATCTTGATATAACATGCTGGCATCTTGATATAACATGCTGGCATCTTGATATAACATGCTGGCATCTTGATATAACATGCTGGCATCTTGATATAACATGCTGGCATCTTGATATAACATGCTGGCATCTTGATATAACATGCTGGCATCTTGATATAACATGCTGGCATCTTGATATAACATGCTGGCATCTTGATATAACATGCTGGCATCTTGATATAACATGCTGGCATCTTGATATAACATGCTGGCATCTTGATATAACATGCTGGCATCTTGATATAACATGCTGGCATCTTGATATAACATGCTGGCATCTTGATATAACATGCTGGCATCTTGATATAACATGCTGGCATCTTGATATAACATGCTGGCATCTTGATATAACATGCTGGCATCTTGATATAACATGCTGGCATCTTGATATAACATGCTGGCATCTTGATATAACATGCTGGCATCTTGATATAACATGCTGGCATCTTGATATAACATGCTGGCATCTTGATATAACATGCTGGCATCTTGATATAACATGCTGGCATCTTGATATAACATGCTGGCATCTTGATATAACATGCTGGCATCTTGATATAACATGCTGGCATCTTGATATAACATGCTGGCATCTTGATATAACATGCTGGCATCTTGATATAACATGCTGGCATCTTGATATAACATGCTGGCATCTTGATATAACATGCTGGCATCTTGATATAACATGCTGGCATCTTGATATAACATGCTGGCATCTTGATATAACATGCTGGCATCTTGATATAACATGCTGGCATCTTGATATAACATGCTGGCATCTTGATATAACATGCTGGCATCTTGATATAACATGCTGGCATCTTGATATAACATGCTGGCATCTTGATATAACATGCTGGCATCTTGATATAACATGCTGGCATCTTGATATAACATGCTGGCATCTTGATATAACATGCTGGCATCTTGATATAACATGCTGGCATCTTGATATAACATGCTGGCATCTTGATATAACATGCTGGCATCTTGATATAACATGCTGGCATCTTGATATAACATGCTGGCATCTTGATATAACATGCTGGCATCTTGATATAACATGCTGGCATCTTGATATAACATGCTGGCATCTTGATATAACATGCTGGCATCTTGATATAACATGCTGGCATCTTGATATAACATGCTGGCATCTTGATATAACATGCTGGCATCTTGATATAACATGCTGGCATCTTGATATAACATGCTGGCATCTTGATATAACATGCTGGCATCTTGATATAACATGCTGGCATCTTGATATAACATGCTGGCATCTTGATATAACATGCTGGCATCTTGATATAACATGCTGGCATCTTGATATAACATGCTGGCATCTTGATATAACATGCTGGCATCTTGATATAACATGCTGGCATCTTGATATAACATGCTGGCATCTTGATATAACATGCTGGCATCTTGATATAACATGCTGGCATCTTGATATAACATGCTGGCATCTTGATATAACATGCTGGCATCTTGATATAACATGCTGGCATCTTGATATAACATGCTGGCATCTTGATATAACATGCTGGCATCTTGATATAACATGCTGGCATCTTGATATAACATGCTGGCATCTTGATATAACATGCTGGCATCTTGATATAACATGCTGGCATCTTGATATAACATGCTGGCATCTTGATATAACATGCTGGCATCTTGATATAACATGCTGGCATCTTGATATAACATGCTGGCATCTTGATATAACATGCTGGCATCTTGATATAACATGCTGGCATCTTGATATAACATGCTGGCATCTTGATATAACATGCTGGCATCTTGATATAACATGCTGGCATCTTGATATAACATGCTGGCATCTTGATATAACATGCTGGCATCTTGATATAACATGCTGGCATCTTGATATAACATGCTGGCATCTTGATATAACATGCTGGCATCTTGATATAACATGCTGGCATCTTGATATAACATGCTGGCATCTTGATATAACATGCTGGCATCTTGATATAACATGCTGGCATCTTGATATAACATGCTGGCATCTTGATATAACATGCTGGCATCTTGATATAACATGCTGGCATCTTGATATAACATGCTGGCATCTTGATATAACATGCTGGCATCTTGATATAACATGCTGGCATCTTGATATAACATGCTGGCATCTTGATATAACATGCTGGCATCTTGATATAACATGCTGGCATCTTGATATAACATGCTGGCATCTTGATATAACATGCTGGCATCTTGATATAACATGCTGGCATCTTGATATAACATGCTGGCATCTTGATATAACATGCTGGCATCTTGATATAACATGCTGGCATCTTGATATAACATGCTGGCATCTTGATATAACATGCTGGCATCTTGATATAACATGCTGGCATCTTGATATAACATGCTGGCATCTTGATATAACATGCTGGCATCTTGATATAACATGCTGGCATCTTGATATAACATGCTGGCATCTTGATATAACATGCTGGCATCTTGATATAACATGCTGGCATCTTGATATAACATGCTGGCATCTTGATATAACATGCTGGCATCTTGATATAACATGCTGGCATCTTGATATAACATGCTGGCATCTTGATATAACATGCTGGCATCTTGATATAACATGCTGGCATCTTGATATAACATGCTGGCATCTTGATATAACATGCTGGCATCTTGATATAACATGCTGGCATCTTGATATAACATGCTGGCATCTTGATATAACATGCTGGCATCTTGATATAACATGCTGGCATCTTGATATAACATGCTGGCATCTTGATATAACATGCTGGCATCTTGATATAACATGCTGGCATCTTGATATAACATGCTGGCATCTTGATATAACATGCTGGCATCTTGATATAACATGCTGGCATCTTGATATAACATGCTGGCATCTTGATATAACATGCTGGCATCTTGATATAACATGCTGGCATCTTGATATAACATGCTGGCATCTTGATATAACATGCTGGCATCTTGATATAACATGCTGGCATCTTGATATAACATGCTGGCATCTTGATATAACATGCTGGCATCTTGATATAACATGCTGGCATCTTGATATAACATGCTGGCATCTTGATATAACATGCTGGCATCTTGATATAACATGCTGGCATCTTGATATAACATGCTGGCATCTTGATATAACATGCTGGCATCTTGATATAACATGCTGGCATCTTGATATAACATGCTGGCATCTTGATATAACATGCTGGCATCTTGATATAACATGCTGGCATCTTGATATAACATGCTGGCATCTTGATATAACATGCTGGCATCTTGATATAACATGCTGGCATCTTGATATAACATGCTGGCATCTTGATATAACATGCTGGCATCTTGATATAACATGCTGGCATCTTGATATAACATGCTGGCATCTTGATATAACATGCTGGCATCTTGATATAACATGCTGGCATCTTGATATAACATGCTGGCATCTTGATATAACATGCTGGCATCTTGATATAACATGCTGGCATCTTGATATAACATGCTGGCATCTTGATATAACATGCTGGCATCTTGATATAACATGCTGGCATCTTGATATAACATGCTGGCATCTTGATATAACATGCTGGCATCTTGATATAACATGCTGGCATCTTGATATAACATGCTGGCATCTTGATATAACATGCTGGCATCTTGATATAACATGCTGGCATCTTGATATAACATGCTGGCATCTTGATATAACATGCTGGCATCTTGATATAACATGCTGGCATCTTGATATAACATGCTGGCATCTTGATATAACATGCTGGCATCTTGATATAACATGCTGGCATCTTGATATAACATGCTGGCATCTTGATATAACATGCTGGCATCTTGATATAACATGCTGGCATCTTGATATAACATGCTGGCATCTTGATATAACATGCTGGCATCTTGATATAACATGCTGGCATCTTGATATAACATGCTGGCATCTTGATATAACATGCTGGCATCTTGATATAACATGCTGGCATCTTGATATAACATGCTGGCATCTTGATATAACATGCTGGCATCTTGATATAACATGCTGGCATCTTGATATAACATGCTGGCATCTTGATATAACATGCTGGCATCTTGATATAACATGCTGGCATCTTGATATAACATGCTGGCATCTTGATATAACATGCTGGCATCTTGATATAACATGCTGGCATCTTGATATAACATGCTGGCATCTTGATATAACATGCTGGCATCTTGATATAACATGCTGGCATCTTGATATAACATGCTGGCATCTTGATATAACATGCTGGCATCTTGATATAACATGCTGGCATCTTGATATAACATGCTGGCATCTTGATATAACATGCTGGCATCTTGATATAACATGCTGGCATCTTGATATAACATGCTGGCATCTTGATATAACATGCTGGCATCTTGATATAACATGCTGGCATCTTGATATAACATGCTGGCATCTTGATATAACATGCTGGCATCTTGATATAACATGCTGGCATCTTGATATAACATGCTGGCATCTTGATATAACATGCTGGCATCTTGATATAACATGCTGGCATCTTGATATAACATGCTGGCATCTTGATATAACATGCTGGCATCTTGATATAACATGCTGGCATCTTGATATAACATGCTGGCATCTTGATATAACATGCTGGCATCTTGATATAACATGCTGGCATCTTGATATAACATGCTGGCATCTTGATATAACATGCTGGCATCTTGATATAACATGCTGGCATCTTGATATAACATGCTGGCATCTTGATATAACATGCTGGCATCTTGATATAACATGCTGGCATCTTGATATAACATGCTGGCATCTTGATATAACATGCTGGCATCTTGATATAACATGCTGGCATCTTGATATAACATGCTGGCATCTTGATATAACATGCTGGCATCTTGATATAACATGCTGGCATCTTGATATAACATGCTGGCATCTTGATATAACATGCTGGCATCTTGATATAACATGCTGGCATCTTGATATAACATGCTGGCATCTTGATATAACATGCTGGCATCTTGATATAACATGCTGGCATCTTGATATAACATGCTGGCATCTTGATATAACATGCTGGCATCTTGATATAACATGCTGGCATCTTGATATAACATGCTGGCATCTTGATATAACATGCTGGCATCTTGATATAACATGCTGGCATCTTGATATAACATGCTGGCATCTTGATATAACATGCTGGCATCTTGATATAACATGCTGGCATCTTGATATAACATGCTGGCATCTTGATATAACATGCTGGCATCTTGATATAACATGCTGGCATCTTGATATAACATGCTGGCATCTTGATATAACATGCTGGCATCTTGATATAACATGCTGGCATCTTGATATAACATGCTGGCATCTTGATATAACATGCTGGCATCTTGATATAACATGCTGGCATCTTGATATAACATGCTGGCATCTTGATATAACATGCTGGCATCTTGATATAACATGCTGGCATCTTGATATAACATGCTGGCATCTTGATATAACATGCTGGCATCTTGATATAACATGCTGGCATCTTGATATAACATGCTGGCATCTTGATATAACATGCTGGCATCTTGATATAACATGCTGGCATCTTGATATAACATGCTGGCATCTTGATATAACATGCTGGCATCTTGATATAACATGCTGGCATCTTGATATAACATGCTGGCATCTTGATATAACATGCTGGCATCTTGATATAACATGCTGGCATCTTGATATAACATGCTGGCATCTTGATATAACATGCTGGCATCTTGATATAACATGCTGGCATCTTGATATAACATGCTGGCATCTTGATATAACATGCTGGCATCTTGATATAACATGCTGGCATCTTGATATAACATGCTGGCATCTTGATATAACATGCTGGCATCTTGATATAACATGCTGGCATCTTGATATAACATGCTGGCATCTTGATATAACATGCTGGCATCTTGATATAACATGCTGGCATCTTGATATAACATGCTGGCATCTTGATATAACATGCTGGCATCTTGATATAACATGCTGGCATCTTGATATAACATGCTGGCATCTTGATATAACATGCTGGCATCTTGATATAACATGCTGGCATCTTGATATAACATGCTGGCATCTTGATATAACATGCTGGCATCTTGATATAACATGCTGGCATCTTGATATAACATGCTGGCATCTTGATATAACATGCTGGCATCTTGATATAACATGCTGGCATCTTGATATAACATGCTGGCATCTTGATATAACATGCTGGCATCTTGATATAACATGCTGGCATCTTGATATAACATGCTGGCATCTTGATATAACATGCTGGCATCTTGATATAACATGCTGGCATCTTGATATAACATGCTGGCATCTTGATATAACATGCTGGCATCTTGATATAACATGCTGGCATCTTGATATAACATGCTGGCATCTTGATATAACATGCTGGCATCTTGATATAACATGCTGGCATCTTGATATAACATGCTGGCATCTTGATATAACATGCTGGCATCTTGATATAACATGCTGGCATCTTGATATAACATGCTGGCATCTTGATATAACATGCTGGCATCTTGATATAACATGCTGGCATCTTGATATAACATGCTGGCATCTTGATATAACATGCTGGCATCTTGATATAACATGCTGGCATCTTGATATAACATGCTGGCATCTTGATATAACATGCTGGCATCTTGATATAACATGCTGGCATCTTGATATAACATGCTGGCATCTTGATATAACATGCTGGCATCTTGATATAACATGCTGGCATCTTGATATAACATGCTGGCATCTTGATATAACATGCTGGCATCTTGATATAACATGCTGGCATCTTGATATAACATGCTGGCATCTTGATATAACATGCTGGCATCTTGATATAACATGCTGGCATCTTGATATAACATGCTGGCATCTTGATATAACATGCTGGCATCTTGATATAACATGCTGGCATCTTGATATAACATGCTGGCATCTTGATATAACATGCTGGCATCTTGATATAACATGCTGGCATCTTGATATAACATGCTGGCATCTTGATATAACATGCTGGCATCTTGATATAACATGCTGGCATCTTGATATAACATGCTGGCATCTTGATATAACATGCTGGCATCTTGATATAACATGCTGGCATCTTGATATAACATGCTGGCATCTTGATATAACATGCTGGCATCTTGATATAACATGCTGGCATCTTGATATAACATGCTGGCATCTTGATATAACATGCTGGCATCTTGATATAACATGCTGGCATCTTGATATAACATGCTGGCATCTTGATATAACATGCTGGCATCTTGATATAACATGCTGGCATCTTGATATAACATGCTGGCATCTTGATATAACATGCTGGCATCTTGATATAACATGCTGGCATCTTGATATAACATGCTGGCATCTTGATATAACATGCTGGCATCTTGATATAACATGCTGGCATCTTGATATAACATGCTGGCATCTTGATATAACATGCTGGCATCTTGATATAACATGCTGGCATCTTGATATAACATGCTGGCATCTTGATATAACATGCTGGCATCTTGATATAACATGCTGGCATCTTGATATAACATGCTGGCATCTTGATATAACATGCTGGCATCTTGATATAACATGCTGGCATCTTGATATAACATGCTGGCATCTTGATATAACATGCTGGCATCTTGATATAACATGCTGGCATCTTGATATAACATGCTGGCATCTTGATATAACATGCTGGCATCTTGATATAACATGCTGGCATCTTGATATAACATGCTGGCATCTTGATATAACATGCTGGCATCTTGATATAACATGCTGGCATCTTGATATAACATGCTGGCATCTTGATATAACATGCTGGCATCTTGATATAACATGCTGGCATCTTGATATAACATGCTGGCATCTTGATATAACATGCTGGCATCTTGATATAACATGCTGGCATCTTGATATAACATGCTGGCATCTTGATATAACATGCTGGCATCTTGATATAACATGCTGGCATCTTGATATAACATGCTGGCATCTTGATATAACATGCTGGCATCTTGATATAACATGCTGGCATCTTGATATAACATGCTGGCATCTTGATACGCAAATGTGCACTATATAATACCTGCACGCATAAAGAAATTTTATGAAATGTATTTATAGGGTATTTGTTTTATTATTTTGATTGTCGATACATTATGATAGAGAGGTTGTTCTTGGATGACCCTTTGCTTTCTTTTTGGGATTTTATGAGCTTACCTGAAATATGGTGGCCTTATACATGGAGTCTTACGGACATAAAATGAACTTTTTTTGACAACTATCCCCTAGCTGTTATTTTTCTAGCAATTTGAAAATTATTTTTAGGAAATTATAGAAAAATTAATTTGGTTCGAGTATCTTGGAAATAATTGGGGTAAATGCATTACCCCCGAAGTTGCAGGGTTGTAAAGTTAGCTTGACTACAATTGTAGTCGTTTGGTAGAGACAGGGTTAATCATTGTAATAAATATAACTTCAAGCCCATTCTTAATTTCACTCCTATGATCTCGTATACCCTTTTGCATTCCACTTATGATATACCATATACCTTATCTTTCCAGTTACGCCATTCATTCTTTCGATTCATCTTTTAAATCATAATTTGTTTTTATCATTCACTGTATTCTTCGTGAGACACTTTGTAGCATACAGACACACGGCTTCTCAAATCAAAAACATTATTCAAAATAATACTTTGGTAATTGGTATGCAAGCAATGCAGCTCTTGTGCTCTCAACAGGGGCGGCTCTACCACTAGGCCGACTAGGCGACCGCCTAGGGCCCCGCGCCTGTGGGGGCCCCGCGCTTGGCCAGGCAGCGGAAGAAAGCTGACGCAGCATATAAAATAAGTTTTCAACTTTCAGAAAAACACTAGTTCATCAATAATTTTTAGTAGTTTTAAGTAAATATTTATTAACATTTGCTGCGAAAAAACAAAAAATTGCGCTGCGCGTGAATCGACCTTTTATTTGATAAATAATTTGCCTTTCAACTGCTGAAAATTTTGCGCTGCGCGTGAATATACGTTTGATTCCATAATCAGCCTTTCAAATTTGAATAATATAGCCCCACGCGTAAAGAAATGTTTCATTCAAAAATCTTCCATTCAACTGTTAAAAAATTTTCGCGCTCCGCGCGAATAATTGTTTATATTGCTTAAATGAAAAACTCAGAACCCAAAATTGTGCAATTGGTCGTTTTTCATGCGCTAAATGCCCATTCCACGTATTATAATAATTATAAACAGTTTCACATTATTACGTCTCTTTCTTTATGGGTCGAGGAATAATGTCAGCTAGAAATAAGGCTTCCCAAATAACTAGAATTCTCGCCTAGGGCCCCGCGGGTACCCAGAGCCGCCTCTGGCTCTCAAGTTCATCATAAATTACTAAGGTCAATTGTTTGAAATTAGAATAATATTATGAAATACCATTGCTTAATTTCCGATTCTAGATCACCCCTTGCCATGCCAGCCACTTTTAATAAGAATCGGTGGCAAGTGGCCTTCCTCTCATAGAATTGTAATGCTGGGCTATGGAATCTGCACTTTGCAAAGTGCAGCTCTAGAGGTGTGCGATTGGGTAATTTTTCAAAACCCAACCCAACCCAACCCAAAAAATTTGAACCCAATCCAACCCAAAACCCATTTTACATGGCCACTCACGAACCCAACCCAACCCGAACCCAATATCTTTCACCCCAACCCAACCCAATCCCAAAATTATTTGACCCAAGCTAACCCAATTTTTCAGAAAGATCAAAGAAACGCAATTTTTCAGAAAGATCAAAGAAACGCAATTTTTCAGAAATGTTCTATTGTTAATGAATTTTAAATACTATTAAACATAGATATACACATTGGCTTACTAATTTTACATGATGTCATTATACATTTACATTTAAAAAACTTCAATTCTTTACCGATATGCGAAATTAATGTTCAACAATTTCCGACCCAACCCAACCCAGACTTACTAAAATGAAACCCAACCCAATTTATAACCCCAATATTTTGACCCAACCCAGCCCAAAACCCAATTGGGTTGGGTTTTGGGTTGGGTTTTGGGTTGATCGCACACCTCTATGCAGCTCCAGAGACCACAGCTTTGGTTGGCGCGTTTAAGTGTAATATGTTTTAAGCAACATTTAAGTATTTTGCTTTTTACGTACATGTATAATGCCATAATTCAGTACCTACATGAATGAATTGTACGAATAAGTTGAAAACTTTACAATCGTTTGCATTAATGGTTTCAATCGGTTTGACCTTTATTCAGTACGGATTAAACATAACATCGAGTAGCAATACTTTAGGTAGCACACGTTTTTAATAAGTTACTTAGTAAATAGGCATATAATATACTATTTAAAAATTTCCCCTTAAAGAGAAATCACTCAGTTTTGTGCAGAGCCCTCAGCCACAACGGCTAACCGTTGCCGCAGCCGAAAAATCACCAAAATAAATCGTCAGCTGCCACTCAAAAATACCGGTACGCCGCCAGTCGCTGCCGCCGAAAGTTAAAATTTTCGATCCATTCAATAAAACCTCTATTATGCTTACTTTGAAAATATTATTTCCCCCATTATCGAAACTTAATTTTTTAACGGCATTGAGTAAACCAAAGGTATTACTTGTCTCGTGGTAAGCCAGATTTTCACTGCAGAGAGTAAATATGAAACTAATTTTTTGTGTTTTTTTCATAGTCCTGTCTAAACAATCTCGGTAGTATATTAAATTGTTAATTTATCATTGGAAAATTTTATTACCAAAAGTTAAATGGGTTAGAAATTTATAAAATTCAGGGAAACCAATAAGTTATGAAAGGTCAAAGGTCTCCAAATATAGAATGGCGTTTGATTCGACAGGAAATAAAAATTTCCGAGGAATTAATTAGGTAGTTCAAATTACTTTGACAAGTCTAAATTGAAAAGATTGAAAGCTTTATGCCAACATATTTTAAAGGACTTTATACCTAGTACTATTATGTTAATTGACTGATTCAGTAATAAAAGTAAGTTGCTGAAAAAATAATTTATCGCAAAATAAGTAAGTTTGCTTTGGATTTGGACATACATCGTTGGCCAAAAGACGATCGGCTGAGCCGTCACTGCCGGCTAAAATTAGGTAGTCCGCCGCTGCAACCGCTAAATATAACGGCTGAGGGCTCTGATTTTGTGTAATAAAATACTCAAACAAACCATATCGATAAGAAATAATTGGAATTAAGTATATACTATATATGAATAAATGACTACATATTTCACTCACCACGGGAATTAATGTAAATTATTTTCAAGCTGTAATATTTCAGTCCATAGTTGGAATTTCAGGTGCTTTTTGTTCTACTAATAGTAGTTTTTGGTAGTTTTAATCATTCCTTTATATAGTACAACGGCGTGTGCTTATCAGTAAGTATACGTAGTATGTATATTGGCAATTATTGACTTAGAATACGGATTTAAACATCTACATACCTATTGTATTTCTGGAGAGATGAAGTTTCATTAGGTAATTATGGCTTATCGCGTAGGTATACTTCGTTGAAACTTTGTAGACCTAAGGACTAGAACTACTAGATGAGAATTGGATTAGGCAATTAGGTCGACATTCTGTAATTTCAGTTTTTCGAAAAGAAGTTGGGAAATTCAGTTGCAATTTCCCTTATCAACTTTTGATCCGGAATTGCCAGTGGGTCCTCCTCAAGTAAAATTGAAGTGAAACAATGCAGAAGATCTTTACGGCGATGCTGATGTTCAGAAAAATTTGAGTTTCGAACAACACAACGAATCAATTTCAGGTAGGAGTTCCTCTTCTGCAAACCAAATTCACGATCTTTATGACTGAATGAATGTAAGCAATCGTAATTGCTTGCTAAACAAAATTAAAGCGATTTACTTTATCTCCGGGCCCCAAATCAGTCAAGCAACGAGTAACAATGTCTATTAAGACCTTGATATCGTTTGTATAGAATAGCTCCGCCGTCTTCGCAGACGAGAATACATCTGTCGCCAGCTTGAAAACTGAGTGGGGTGGCTTCGGTTCATGAGCTACCAAGTGAGCAATAGGATCGACTAAGGGAGATAGATGAGTCAGTAAAACAAAGCTCATAAA
This sequence comes from Yoshiicerus persimilis, assembly GCA_020352615.2. Taxonomy (NCBI): domain Eukaryota; kingdom Metazoa; phylum Arthropoda; class Collembola; order Entomobryomorpha; family Tomoceridae; genus Yoshiicerus; species Yoshiicerus persimilis. The sequence continues at coordinate 35,881 of JABJWA020000084.1, forward strand.
AAATGATATTTAATAAACCGCCATTGTTACCTTCTCTGTTTAGATAGTAAATGATTTTCTGTGTAAAAACATTTGCATTTTGACGTTCAGCTAAAGCTGCAATTGTTAGATTCTCATCTTTGACTCCAAATTGAAGATTGTATGCAAAAAGAAGATGCATGAAATCTTCCGTAAACTTTTCGTCGTCATTTGGAGGATTTTCAATTACATTTAACACAAAGTTTAGGAATTCGACACCAACATATTCTAAAGTCAAAATCAGTGGTGGTAATTATAAGGGAAAATTTATACTCGTTCGTAATAACTTTTATTACCATAGTGAGTAATTGGCATTGGTTCTGCCATTCCCAAAAGAATAGTTAAAAGCCCTGTAGCCTGGGACAATCTTTTGTGGTTGTTTTCACTTTCGCATATTTCTCTGAAAACACAAAATTATACAACAGTTGCACATTGTGAATCAATCAAATTTTGAAAATTTTGCTTATCTAAACAAAAAATCCAATCCGTCTCTGTCCAACCTGCAAATGTTAAAGTAACCCAAATAATGCTCACAACTTCAAATTCATGACACCTATGAGCTAAAAATGTTCTCAGAACTTTTTTAACTACTAACCGAAAATTTCACACCAATGAATGTGCAATAATAAAAGTAGCAAATAAAACCAAGACAAAGTCAGCTTTCCTACTGACGATGCGCTGTGAGTATTTCACATACGAATTATTTTCACTACAATGTCAGACTAATATTATTACCTTGCAAGTTCCATCGGCAAAATTGAATTGAGCAGTATAGAGAGGGCTTTGTCGTCAATAGTACTCAGCAGAGCAAAATTGTCCAAAAGTCTAATACGAATGGACCACCGGGTTTCCATTTGGTAGTACAGAACTAGCGCGTGGACGCTGTTGTAATGATCCTCTTCCATCACAAACTTTGAAATTGAAGTATCTGCATTAGCCTAGAAATTAATAATATTGCATTTGAGTCCTTATTTGATAAGCGGACTAATTACAATTATACCAGAATAACTATTAATATTGTTTTAATAACAAACAAGGATTATATTGAGCTGCTCCAGGTAATCCAGTATCATGGCTTCGTCTTCATGTAGAGCCCAACTTCTCTGTTGCTCGTCGTCTTTACACGCTGTTAGATTATGGAAAATCTGCCTAAGGTTTTGAGCATCAGAACTCGAAGTAATTATGATGGGGTATTTGCTGATAGCCCTTGGAGCTTCCAAGTGCAGCAGTAAATAGCCAAGCTGGTCATTCCAACCGCTGTCCAAGTTCCCCTGCAGAATACGATTACATATATCTTTCATTCTTAAAATATAATAAAGTCTGTAATAGTAAAAGCAAGGTTCTAATTCTGACTGAGCAAAGCAAAAATAAATGCTTATTTACCACCCACAATTTAGAGCCTGATTATGATGTGAAGTACTAAGTACCATATGCCGATTAACCAAGAATGTTACGCTTACCTGTATATACTGCAGAACCGTTTGAACTGCGATTTGAGAGAGTTCATGAGACAATCCTGTAGTACTCCGAACAGCTTCTATCATTTCGCCAGCAAGTTTTCGGCACTGGCGAGGACTTGAGTTGACACTGACGGAGCTATTTTTTCGACTAGACGTGTTGTATGAGGAAACATTGGAATTGCTTGGCACTTGATTCAGTGGAATGTGCTCCTGGATTTGGCTTAGACTGGACTTTCGTGAAGCCGAACCGGAAGGACCAAACGTCCCACCAGAAGCCACCGACTGAGAACTGGACAGATCGGCATTTGAAGCAGCATCTCCTTCAGGTCCTCGCGAACTTTTATCACAATCGTCCTCCGGGTACACCGAACTCTGTGTTGAAGAGCTGTACTCATGAGCAGACTTAGTTGCTCTCTTGAAGGATTCTTCACCCACAAAGCGCTCAGCTACTCGGCTCGGTTCGCTATTATTTCTGCTGGGTTTCTTCTCCCGCTTGCTGTTAGGCTTGGGTTCCTCACGATCCCCAACTATTTCACAGTGAGAGCACTTCGAGCATTGAGGGTTTGCCCGCGGTTTTGACTGCCCCACTTTGTGAGATGACCGACTTGACCGATGTTCCGATTTCGAGCTGCTAGCACCCGCTGTAGTTGAAGAAGCGGATCTGGAGATGTCCTTTGGCTGTAGTTATTAATGAAAATATACATCATTTTGAATATACAACAATATAAGGTATTTAGTGAGTGTTCTTGGGGTAAGAGTAATTACTCTGTATGAAGATCGCCGATTAGAATCCTCATTACTCAATTCCGAGATGGCTTTAGATCGTAATTGCAGCACTTCTCTTTCTAGTTCAGCGAGAAACTCCGGCAGGTTATGAATATTACTCATAATATTTTGGCGCACGATATCCAGCATGTCAACATATTGAGAACGGTCCCGTCTGGCACTCATCATTGCATCATCGACAAAATGAATGACACTATCCGAACTTATCTGTGAAACAATTTTATCAAGTGAAAAATAATATTCGAGTATGTTGACACCGTCATTAATATCAAATGCAATGTCTTCAACTCAAAGCATTTGCTGGTGCAGCCAATTTGCATGCTTCACAGATTTACGTATACTTTTACACTAATTAGATTACATATCACATTACAACTTACCTCTCTGTCTGTGGCAACGTAATTTATAGGAACTAGCCCAATTCGTCCGTATCTGTTTGATACTCGCAACCAATTTGATCTCGAGGATGCGGTTCCATAAAGAGCAAATTTTCGTTCTTTTGAAACCCTAAGGTCTTCTCGTTTATAGGTCGAAAGTCCCATAGTCCTTTCAGCATTTTTATTTTTATTTTAAGCCCTAAAATCTAGATTTTTAACAACGGAAATCACTAACTATTACTATTAATTACTGCTTATTGTGCATGCTATCCAAATAATGATTTTGTTTTCACCAGTACTTTATATTTATATCTCCTTGTAAAAGATTGCAGTCTATTGAAAGAAAATTTAATCTAATTCATCCAGCTTAGCTTAAAAACTTCTATTCAAGCTGTGAATATTTCACTAGATGTTTAAAGCCCGCGGCCTTTTTAAGAAAAACAAGGAAATTGGAGTAGGCAGCTTATAGTTCTGTCAGGTGTACCAACTTTTTCAATACGCCACGTCTCTTTTATTATGGTTTACAAATAAATTACAAATCCACTTTTGCCACTTTAGATCTTGTTTTGTCTGCCTGTCTGTCTGGGATTGAGTTATGTTATAGACATAGTATAGTCAGCGTAATGTACTTAATAACTCAACTCAAGAGCTTATAATTCGTTCAGACTTTAAATGCACCATTGATAGTGTTTTGTGAAATGAAGTTAGCTGCATTTTTACATGTAAAATTCATTTTTAATTGGCAACGCAGCAACAATATCCATATTGACTGTCTCAAAAACGGTTTCATTTTTCTGAATTAAATTGGAATAACATTTTTGATTTAAAGATTTTCATAATTCCAACCAGCTTTCGCAATAGATTTATTTTACGACTACCTCATTATTACATTGAATTGAAAGTACATTAGAAGCACAGTGAGATGGGTATGGGACTGATGGGACTAGGACAACGAATAATTGGGCAGCATATGATAAAATGAATAGGGAAACGATAAAATGATCTTTAGAATGAGAAAAACCATTGTCTTTTTCATTTTACTCAAACTGCTCTTACAATGTTTCTCATCAGTCCTCTCCTCACCGTCCTGCTTCATTGCATAAAGCACCTACAACTACCCTAAAATCTAAATTCAGGGATTTTGTGAAAATGAGAACCAATGCCGAGATAGTAATTTCATAAACAGAAAAAAAGGCGGGGAAGCTCCTCAGCTAAAGGTTTTGTTTCGCATTTTAGCAAACATAGGCAATTTGCTACTATATTCTATCATTAATTAATTAAGCAAACTTATTTATATCGGGTTATAATGTGATCAATGGTTTGCTTACATTGTAATTTGTACGAACCAATAAGTAAAACAAAATTAGTCGTGGTTGTACTACCATGGGGTGAATTACATGTGTATTAAGTGTCTTACAAATTGTGATAAAATTAAAATTCTGCACTATTTCGTCAACTACCCACGTATTTATATTTTCTGAATCTTCATCACCAACTTCAAGGAACACTGACAGACCATTTTGACAGATTGGAGTTTACTTGAGTAGGTTACTTCTCTGCTAATAAGGTAATTCTGTTCTTAATTTCCAATTAAAAGGTACGTAAGCAGCAGCAATTCATAAGTTCAATTCATGCACAATTAAATAAATATCGTCTCATTGGCAGTTACAAATGGATGTGTTATCATATTGCTGGGCAGTAATAGTAATAGTATACCTATTCATCAGCATCTCACAAAATACACAGTTTCAAAAGAATTCAACTATCGTAGAGGTTCCGAGCTCGAAACTCAGTCTCTGTTCAACTTTTTCTCAATATTCAGCACTGAGATTTCCCAAAAGTCTTTCTTTAAAAATGTACAAGGAAATGTGTTTCCACTTTCCAGCCTTTAATATTCTTTTATATATAACTACTTTTTTCATTTCATCGTATGTGCGTAGCAAATAGCATTTTATTCAACAACCTGTACAAGTGTTAAAATATTTTTTTAAATACCCATTATCATTATCAATCTTATTATACTAGTAATTAGGCCCGTCCTCCGGACGGGATACACACTGATAAAGTTTCCTCCGCATTTTAAAATGAAAACATGAAAGAAGCACAAAAAATTGGTAACCGTAAAGGATATGAAACATCTGCTAAAATACAGCCAGGTAGCTGGCTGTATATGTACCAAACCTGCAGGTTTGGCGATACAGGCCGTTCAAACCCATTTCAACATGTAACTCCTTTTATTGGCAAAATCTCACCCATTCATGGCAACACTTCACCCACTCTTCGCAAAATCTCACCCATTCATATCAATACGTCAACCACACTTGGCAACATGTCATCCAAAGTTAGCTGAAATCTTTTATGGCCCACCTTGTCCCATGTACCTATTATGGTCCACTTTGCCACATGTAACCCACCATTGTCCACCTTGTCACATGTAACCTGTTATGATCCACATTGCAATATGCAACCCGTTATGGTCCACCTTGTCACATGTAAAATAATATGGTTCACCTTGCAACATGTAAACTATTATGGACCAACTGGTCACGTGTAACCTATTATGGACCACCTTGTCACCTGTAACTTATTATACTTTGCCTTGTCCCATTTAATCTATTATGGTCCATTTTACCAAATGTAACCTAATATGGTCTATCTTGTCACATCTAAACTAATACGGTCCACTTTGTCACATGTAACCCATTATGGCCCACATTGCAACATGTATAATATTATGGTCCGCATTGCCACATGTAACCCAATATGGTCCACCTTGTCACATGTAACCCAATATGGTTCACCTTGCCACATGTAACCTATTATGGTCCACATTGTCACATGTAACCTAATATGGTCCACATTGTCACATGTAACCTAATATGGTCAACATTGTCCCGTGAAACTTATTATGATCCACCTTGTCACATGTAACCTATTGCGGATCGCATTGTCCCATGTAACCCATTATGGTCCACCTTGTCACATGTAACCCTTTATGGTCCACCTTGTCACATGTAACCCATTATAGTCCTTTTTGTCCCATTTAATCTATTATGGTCAACCTTGTCGCACGTAACTTAATATGGTCCACCTTGTCACATGTAACCTATTGTGGACCGCATTGTCCCATGTAACCCATTACGGTCCACGTAGTCCCATGTAACCCATTACGGTCCACGTTGTCCCATGTAACCCATTATGTACCACCTTGTCCTATTTATATTCTATTATGGACCACCATGTCCCATTTAACCTATTATGGTCCACCTTCTCCCATTTAACCTATTATGGTCCACCTTCTCCCATTTAACCTATTATGGTCCACCTTCTCCCATTTAACCTATTATGGTCCACCTTCTCCCATTTAACCTATTATGGTCCACCTTCTCCCATTTAACCTATTATGGTCCACCTTCTCCCATTTAACCTATTATGGTTCACCTTCTCCCATTTAACCTATTATGGTCCACCTTCTCCCATTTAACCTATTATGGTCCACCTTCTCCCATTTAACCTATTATGGTCCACCTTCTCCCATTTAACCTATTATGGTCCACCTTCTCCCATTTAACCTATTATGGTCCACCTTCTCCCATTTAACCTATTATGGTCCACCTTCTCCCATTTAACCTATTATGGTCCACCTTCTCCCATTTAACCTACTATGGTCCACCTTGTCACATGAAACCTACTATGGTCCACCTTGTCACATGAAACCTACTATGGTCCACCTTGTCACATGAAACCTACTATGGTCCACCTTGTCCCATTTAACCTATTGTAGACCACCTTGCCACGTGTAACTTATGGTCTACCTTGTCACGTGTAACTTATGGTCCACCTTGTCACGTGTAACTTATGGTTCACCTTGTCACGTGTAACTTATGGTACACCTTGTCACGTGTAACTTATGGTTCACCTTGTCACGTGTAACTTATGGTACACCTTGTCACGTGTAACTTATGGTTCACCTTGTCACGTGTAACTTATGGTACACCTTGTCACGTGTAACTTATGGTTCACCTTGTCACGTGTAACTTATGGTCTACCTTGTCACGTGTAACTTATGGTCCACCTTGTCACGTGTAACTTATGGTTCACCTTGTCACGTGTAACTTATGGTACACCTTGTCACGTGTAACTTATGGTTCACCTTGTCACGTGTAACTTATGGTACACCTTGTCACGTGTAACTTATGGTTCACCTTGTCACGTGTAACTTATGGTACACCTTGTCACGTGTAACTTATGGTCCACCTTGTCACGTCACGTGTAACCTACTTTGGACCACTTTGTCACATGTAACCTATTGTGGACCACCTTGTCACATTTAACCTATTGTGCTCCACTTTGTCACATGTAACCTATTGTGGACCACCTTGTCACGTCACGTGTAACCTACTGTGGACCACTGTGTCACATGTAACCTATTGTGGACCACCTTGTCACATTTAACCTATTGTGATCCACTTTGTCACATGTAACTTATTGTGGACCACCTTGTCACATTTAACCTATTGTAGTCCACTTTGGCTGGGTACCCATTATGGTCTACATGTCTTGAGGTCCGACAGCATTGTATAATATTTTATCTTCTTTCAAACGTCCAACTAAGGGATTGCTTAACTTGAAAGTACCCTACGACGCCCTCTCTCCACTCTGTAATGAATGAAAGAGTCCTACTCTTTTACATGGAGACATCAGTTTTTAATTTTTTTAAAATGGTTAGAATAATATTTTTTATAATGTAACCCCCCAGTTATCGACATTAGTACTATGAGAATCTACAAAAAAATTTGACAGTCGTAGCTCTAATGGTTTAGGAGGAGATAGCGGACAACCCAATCGTGGTTCAACAGTCTTTATAGATTATAAAGCATAACTTCTCCGAAGATGACAACTCTTCGTTATTGTAAACTTAGAAGTTCTTTAAATACATTTTTGAATTTAGCCTTGTTTACCGTTAAGAATATCTAAGTCCTTTATTCTAATTTCAGTTTTTCAGAAGATGTCAGTTATAATTATTTTTCATATTTAGCTGTTCAGAGAGCAGATAAAAATCGTCATACCAGACTACCAGCCATTTCATATTCAATAAATGACTTTATTAAATAATGAATAAATATTTTCTCTGGTGATGTGACTATCATTCTAGCAATTACTAAAATAGCTGGTAACCGATATGCCAACTGTGATTGCGATTAATAAGTGTCCAGATAATACTTTCAACAATTAATTGTTATGTTACGCATTTCACAAAAAATATAGTGCCAAATTGCTTCATTCATACTGTAATTTGGCACAGTTACTTAAACGCAGTATTATACTTTGCTAATAGTTTTGAATTATATGAAAAATACGTAAAGACAGGAATGTTTTACAAGACAAGTAGTAAAATTAAGTTTTATAAAGAGTTTTTTTGGCTCATTCATTATTGCTTAATAGGAATACAAAAGAGGAGCATACAATCTTTGAGAATCCCTAGTACATTCATTTAATTAGTAAAATGTGCGATTAGCAATGAGTATGATTTTTTCTAATGTCCACCCACTTGTGTCCACAATGGGACAAATATGCGAGCAGACCTACTGCCTTGCCTAAAGTACTGCGATCCTAATAAATATTTAGTCTATCAATTACCATGATAGATCACATGATGCATGCCAACAAAGGCATTAAGGCAAAAACATAATGAATATTTTTATAAGCAATTCTTTTCTACAAGAACATTCCTTGTTTATGCGATGTAATGCGGCATCATGATTTTTTGCTTCAGTTAACCACGCAAGTTTCATTGTTTTGTGATTTATATTCATCTGTGCGATGCGATGCACAGTCATAATATTATTTAGCTATACCTAACCTAGCGTACACCAAAATGTTATAAGATATTTTTAAGTAAGCAGAAGATTAGAGTTTGTTTGGAGTATCATTGTTGAAGTAAGACGTCATCACAGCCCATCTTTATATATTTAATTGAGAAATTTGGTGAATAGTTACTCGTGTTAGGGAGATTGGTAAGATTTATTATCATTGGAGTAACGAGGCATTCTAGTTATGAGGTTGTCTAAACTCCTTACATTCAATCAGTAACCTATCTACCAATAGTGTTACCACCAGTTTACACTAACGATAATTCCTGGGCAAGGAAATATTAATAGGTATGGTTATCAATTATATCCTTCTACTTATTCAAATAAACAGTGAAATCAATGTTCATGTGACAGTTTATAGTTGTGGACGGAGTAACTCAGATATCTTTCTGAGATAGTGTAAAACGTATTCAGCTGCAATATAAGGAGTACTAAGGCATGATTTACAAGTGAGTGACATTTTTAATTTTCGTTTCTAAAGCTTTTTTGAAAAATTGTTGTACAATTTTGAGTATAAAGCGTATAATTGATTAGAAAGTTTGTATTTACTGTCGTCGAAATAATGTGTACCTGAAATGGCTTAATTGTTATGGTAATTTCAGTAACCATAGCAGTCAAAGTCATTTTGGGCGGACATAAAATTAAGGTCTACTATATTCAAAACGTTATCAGTCTATCATTTTGCATTCGTGCTTTCCTAAATATTTTGGTTGTTGTAAAAAAATTGAAATTGTTACGCATCCCGTGTTTGTGCTGTTCTAGCAAATGTTACGGTACCGAATTAAAACTGTCAATTCAAACTTTTCAAAGGTTGTCCACCAGTAGAAAGGCTGGATGAAAAGTAGAAAAGACTTCATTCTTAACAAAATGAAGGTTAAAGCTAAAAATTAGAATACATTTAAAACAGTATTTTATTGTCCATAAGCTTAGAAACCGAGATTTTACTGAATACATGGTGTGGGTAGTGGGTACATTCAGAAGTAAAGTTGGTAAAGTAATTCTCATTAGATCGTTTTATTTATGAATACTATTTGATAATCAAACACAATCGTATTTTAAAAGCTCCAGTAAATAAGAAAATAAGAAACGTAATATTATGTTTGCTTTACATGTGAAATCACCGACAAACGTTTTATTCCACTTAGCTATACAGTTCTAGTTGTAGCAAGTACAATTTGTACTTCAGTGAACACTGTGCTATGTACGTACATACGTATAAGTAACAAATGACCCTGAAAGTCTGCTCTTGATTACTATCATGTCAGTGGTAAAAGAAGAAATGCAAGTAAATGAATAGCACAGGAAAATGATGCATTGTAAGATAGTGCAGAGAGACGTTTTCATATACTATATATCTGAAGATTAGTATATCCGTCATGTCATCGTCATCAAGAACCATGACCATGACTAATACCTAGCTATTCCCAGGAAGAATACATAACTATGTAAAATAGCTGACTTGCAAGCTTGCAAGCTAGACATAAAAGACAACTTTCAGTATAGCTGCCAGTGATCACAATAGAGTCTATATGTATATTGGTGCAATTTCCATATTCTATTTATTATTGATATAGGCATAATCGTTAAATCTGTCTTGTCGACAATAATTGGCACCTGTGTTGGTGATGGTGACTTTGGTGAATGTACATTGATGTTTGGATAGTAGAATCCATTTGAAATGGAAAATAGGTGGCACATTTTTAGTACTATTTTCCCTAAGCACTGATAGACAGGAAAAACCAAAAGCCCTGAACAACTGCATTGAATTTAATAGTTACTTTGACTTTGCAGTATAACATGATTTCATGCAACTGATTGTGTAGACTCTTGAGCTGAACCATGGGTATGGATTATGGATAGACATTGAGTTTACGAATAAAACGTACTATTGCCGATTGCTATATGTGTGGATTGTCTAATCCATGATTTTTGCACATAAGAATGTCATTTTGGCTATAGGTATATATAACTCAGCTAAACCCTATATTGTTGTAAAATAAGTTTTTGCATTTTAACAACATGGATCTCCATCCATTTACATCGTTAATTTATTACTAGAGGTATCTGTCAGTTTATTTGAACTGAGGAAAAGTAATAAATGCTCGTGTGTTCACACATAAATATTGATGGATCCGTGTAGCCAATTTTAATAATTTTACATATCCAGCCATAAGATTTCCTTAAATGGATTTTGCACGAGATAGGTTGAAGTGTATAATTCATTTACTTATTGTTTGTCGACTGAAAACTGAATATTCAACTTTCTGCATGAATTATGACCTTAATTACACTAGTTTTAATCGGCATTTACAATTTAATATTATGCGCCTAATAATTGATTGCATGTAAACGGAGCATGAGGAAGATTAGTTTGTCGTGGGTTTTAAAATATTCTTGCTTGCTTTATGGATAAGGGTTTGACGGAGTTAGCATTAGTAATGAAAATTGGTCTTGTAGATGCTGGCATACGAATTCATTATTTTTAAACTCCACTTCATGATATCTCAATGTGGATTACAGTAACCAGAGTAAACCAGGCCACTATTTGCGTACAAGTGATGGGCAAGAAGAATCTTCTTGTTAAAGATGGCTATGTCTAAAGGCCTGTCTAAAGAAATCAAAATTCTCATACATTTTTCTAGGACTGACCACATTTTGAGGAATATTATTTTTAAGGCTCAAACTTGAGTCTATAAGGGAATAGGGAAATTCATGTAAAAATATATTTTGATTTTCAGTAAAAATTCCCAAATAAAGAGCTCAGGACATTTTTCCCAATTTTTTTCTGCATATTTGAACTCTAGCCATTTTTAAAAATAGAGTATAGAAAGGGCGACTAGAAACTTTTGAGAAACTAGAAAGAAAATTTTATTTCTAAGTGATGCACTGTCGCATTTTCACTTTAAAGAACACAGTCGTCCTTAAACTAGTCTGACAATCTTAATAAACTTGGGAAAGAATTAACATGCCCACCACTCTTAGGACTTGTAGATTGTTATGGAAGACCGCGGATATGAATTCGTAGGCACGAACCGCCTTCGCTACTGTCTACATTATGACTGTATTACAATATATTTAATAGTCCAACAAAATACTTTTCGGGAAATGAAACTGGCTCGCAGAACATGAATGGAAACCTTATACCGTATTTATCGAAATAATGCTCCCTTAGGAATAAGATTCCATGTAGAGGATTATTCCAGTAGTATCCTAAATTTATGGCCTTTGAAACTAGTAATACTCCACGCTGAAATAATCCTTCACCTCAATATATGAAATTACTGTACGCTTAATGTAAATATGTGATATACAATCTAAACTAATAAGACGAAGAGATAGTGATCAATAACGTTGCTCCTATTATCTCTGATGATATTCTTATCGCTTCTGACGAAGAGCTTATTGTACGGTATCGATGGTATACGTATTCCATTTTAACTATAATTAATTAGGTATTCAGTAAACAATTTTGACTAAAGAAGTAAACAAATCACGAATTGAAAAAATAATCATCCGCGTCGAAATTATCCTACTTTCAAAGTTTACTACGCACATTGGGCAGCCAAAAATAGGACTTGAAGCAATAATGTGACGGAGTATTATTTTGATAAATACGGTAGCTAACAACTACGAATTTTAAAGTTTTAGTGTTTCACTCTAGCAATTAATATTCGGTCTGGAATATTTGCTTCTTTTAAACCGTTAAACTAACGCAACTATCACTAAAGCGGTTTGCTTTTGCATTCTTAAAAGTGAGAAGTTGTGGTTTTCCTTCAGTACGTTAGTTCAATCGTTACGGAAAATGAATACCTTTAAACATTATCGTCCTATGTGTCAATCGGTCACATAAGATCTAATAATCTATGTTTATATTTACTACATGTATAAATATTCAATTTGTGTTTGCATGCGCTTTTCATTTATCAAGGCGCCCGGAAGTCGGGTTTAAACTAGTGCATCATATTAGTAGGCATGACATTGCAATTTTAATGAGCTATGCGTACTGAACCTGTTGCCTTTTAGAGTGCTATTGGCCACCACTGGCAAATTTTTAAGCCATTTGATATCAAAGTTTCGGGTACATACTTTTTTATATAATATTAGAAATTTTCAATGCTATAGAAATAGTTTTTTGCAAATCAAAGTAAGAGTATTCTTATTCATTATTGTTTTAATAATTTTTAGAACTTCGCATTATAGGACAACCGAAATAGTAAAGAACTTCAGGCGTAATTAAGCTCATTTTGGTAGTTTGCTTTGACAAAGAGACTTGGCAAATGAACGGAAATCCAATTTTAACAGACTGACGACTGACCTTAGGATTGCCACTTGAACTCCTCCCCGTCGAGCCCTATAACTATAGGATTTTAGTTAAGTGACATATACTAGCAGTGTGGGAAATGCTTAGATGCCTCAGTCCTTAAGGTCAAAAAATATACTTAGTTGGGCTAAACGTCTGTCGGCATTGCATTTTGTCCTATTTCTTTAAGTATTCATGTTATATATGTATTTCAGAGACTTGTTCAT